>PVLC010022269.1:0-27067 GCA_004027655.1 Graphiurus murinus | reverse complement strand
AAAAAAAAAAAAAAAAAAAAAAAAAAAAAAAAAAAAAAAAAAAAAAAAAAAAAAAAAAAAAAAAAAAAAAGAGCACACTAATGGGAAATGTTATCAAAATCTATGTAGGAATAAAATTATAATTATTTTGATGGCCATAATCATTATTTTTTTTTATAAATGTGAGTCTCAAACCATAATTTAGAATAAGTAGCTACCAAGCAAATTTATGTTGTGCAAGAATGCATATGTAATGACTAAAAGCTAGAAATATTATAAGCCAACCTCAGGCTTACTTCTCAAGTATAGATAAATATATAATAAATGAGAAATGCTCATTCTAGCAAATTATTACTATACTTGGAGACATAGATTTTTTATTTCTGAGAATATGAAACTCCTAAATATTAATTCTATAGGGAGTGATAGTAAATTAATATCCTCTAAGTCCTGAACAGTAATGCTGAACAATAATGCTGTTCAGGTCTTAGAGGATAAGAATTAAAAGTATTCTGCTAGCTTTGTTGAGAGTTCTTCTTCATTTATATTTCTCAAAGAAGATGTACATTTAGACAGATATACATGTGATAATACTTATACACAAAAAAAGAATAAAAATTTGTCCCTCCAAAGCTGAGCTATTTAAACAACTGCTGTTTCCTGAATGTCCCTGAGCTAAAAGCATCATGCTTCCAGATGGGTTTATGGTGGCAAATAGCATCTGCACTTCCAGAGAGAAGGAACAGCGTTGACATGAACTATGGAGTTAAGTGCTTACCATACAATGTTCTGCTTTGTCTATTTTTGGAATATTTTCCGATTATCTCATAATATTTATAGGTCATATTTTTCATATAGAAGATAGTGACTTATCGGAAAAACTTCAATAAAGTAGTGAAGTCAATTTATGCAAAGGTGTAGTAAAGACTATAGAATAGAGGCAGAAGCAACCAATTCACTGACATTGGAAAAATAAGGGGTCAGTACAGAGTTGAAGGATCCATAATCAACCACTGAAGAGAAAGAGAGAGTCATACCTGGGAGTTCATAAGCTTTGAAGAATTATATACCTACCCTACCAAGCATTTAAAATGGGTGTTTACATTTAAGTAAACTTGACATATATACATAAATAATACCTATGTATTTAAAAATATAAGTGAGTATAAAGAATATGTGTTATATATGCCATATACACATGCATATGTGCAAATACACATGGAAAGAAGCAATCTGCATTATAAATTGTATCTTCCTCTGGAAGCAAATGACAAATTCATAAAGGAAAACTGGACATGTTCGCATGATATTTAAAAGGGCAAAGGAAAGAAAATGTTAAAGAGTCAAAGAATACTGGTTTGTCCATTATATATGATATGGAAATCTGGAAAAAGTAGTTGTGGAGACTCCGCTGATGCTATTTCTGGGTGATTTGAAAACCCAGACAATCTTCTGTATGTGTGATTTATTTAAATTAAACTGGTGTTTACTGAGCACTTACATTCTTTTAGGCATTGATCCCTTTAGCTTACTCACTGCTCAGTGAAAAGACCCAGGCTGAGGCTGACTGCACTGTGGGACCTTCTGAATGGTAGCCTGGTGCACCCCACCCAGACACAAGTTCAGAAAGCCCAAAATAAACAGCTGATGTAAAATAACAAATCATGATCTATTGTAGAAATGGGTAACTTTTTTTTCTAGGAATTAATTTCTATATCCCATCTCTTTCCTACAGTGCTTTGTAGTACAGATAAGTTACAGATTTTATCCTGTCTTCTGATATCTACCCCAGAAGATGCTTGAACAAGAAACCCTGGTCCTCCTGGGATAAAAGTCTTAATGACAGGTTGGACATGCTACATTATAAGATTTCCAAAATAAAACCTGCATTGATCGAGTGTCTTATCATCATCAGGTGTTGCTCAGTTGTCTGCGCTTTCAAGTATACATGAATGCATGGATGAGAGAAGACTTTTTTTTTTCTGAACAATTGACACTAAAAGATCGCTTCAGAGTCATAGACTAAAGAGAAGCATTATTACTGCTGTATAATTGTGGAGGACACTGGGTCAAGAACTCCTCATTCTTCTCATATATCAATTAAATCTATATGGGGTTTATAACCACATTCTATAAAGTTAATACATAGACAATTAGAAGAGAAGAGAAATCCATTCTATAGATAGTACATGGAACTTTTAATTTCATTATAATATCAAGGATGCAATTTTTAAGTCTTTGTTCAAAATGTTTACATCTTTATTCACAAGTGGAAAATGTCCTATAATAATGGTCTACAATTTCCTTTAAAGTACTATTTTCAGGTTTTGGTACTAAAGTGATTTTGGTTCATAAATTTATACTAAAGTTTGTATCTTTTTGTATAAGATAGAATTATTTAAATATCATAGAAACTCAGCTATTCAGAAACAAAACTATCTCTGTGTGTTATATTTTCATGGTAAATTTTAAAATTGATTTTATAATTCCATAAATGATTATTGGCTATATATTTTGAAGATTTGGAGAGTTTTTATTTGATAAGAAAATGCGAGCTGGGTGTGGTGGTGCACGCTTGTAATCCCAGCATTTGGGAGGCTGAGACCAGATCTGGGTTCCCGGACATCCTCAGCTACCTAGTGAGACACTCCACAACTTAGTGGGACTTGGTTTCAAAATAAAGAATAAAAAATAGGGCTGGGGGTGTAGCTCGGAGTTAGAATGCCCCTGAGTTCAATCCCTAGTACCGCAAAAAAAAAAAAAAAAAAAAGAAAATGCTCCTCCGTCTAAGTTGGGTGTGGTGGTACACACTTGTAATCCCAGCATTTGGGAGGCTGAGACAGGAGGATCCAAGTTTTTGGCCAGCCTCAGCTACCTAGTGAGGCACTCTGCAACTTAGTGAGACCCTGCTTCAAAATAAAGAATAAAATATAGGTCTGGGGGTATAGCTCGGAGGTAGAATGTCCCTGGGTTCAATTCCCAGTACTGAAAAAAAAAAAAAGATGCTCCTCCATCTAGATTTTACTGCCAAAGAATTATACACAACACTTTATTATTCTTTCATTCTCTCCTGTATCTGAGGTTATAATTCTGTTTTTATTCTGATAGACTATCCTTTTATTCCATCCTTTTTTCTAGCTTTTAAGATACCTGTTAAGAACTCCTAGTCTAAAAATATAAAATCTGAAAAATTCCCAAATCCTAAACATTTTAAAGCACCAATATATCACAAGAGGAAATTTCCATACCTGACCTCATGTGATGGGCCTCAGTCAAAATGCAGATGCACTAAAATATATAACATAAAATTACCTTCAGGCATGTATATTCAGTGCATATAAACCAGAAATAGGATTTGTGTTTACCTTTGATCCCACCCCCAAGATATCTCAAAACAAAAATTCAAAAAAAAAATTCAGCTCCTAATCATTTCAGGTATAGGATACTCAACTGTAATTACATTTATTGATTTTTTTCATTTTAAACATCACTTTGCTGTGCTTTGTAGTTATTCTCAAAACAGACTTTGCTAATGCCCAGGAGACAGAGGCATCTCTGTAGACCAAATGTGTCTCCTCCTCAGCCAGGCTGGCCTTCCTTTCTGTGGATTTCCTGAGCTCTCCTTATAATCTGCAGGCACTATTGTGAATTGTGAAAACACTTTCTTTTTTCCCCCTTCTACTTACTCTGTCTTTAACCCTCCTGTATACTCCTTTCACTTCTTTCTTTTTAAAATGTTTTTCCCAAGCCAGAAACTTTAACTTCCCAACATACAGAACCATTTAAGTATGCACGCACAGAATGCCATGGGTGACGGCAAAGTAGATTCCATGCTTCCTGGCTTTTGCACACGGGCAGAGATTTGGGGGAGGGGGCATAAAAATTAGTTCTAATACCCCAAGCTGCATTACAGTTAGTTTAAGTTCGTAGAAATAGCAAGACCCACTGAGAAGTACTGATCTGGAATTTAAATTTTAAAGCTTTCTCAAAATTATTTCTGTGCCAGATTAAAAAATTAGCTCTTATCCAAGGGGTCTTTCACCAACCTTTCCTCTTACTATCAACTGAAAAGATAAGAGAAGTACAAAGAGGTGAATGAAAGAGAGAGAGAGAAAGAGAGAAACTCTTAGTGTTACAATAATATGCACCTATCACTCCCAATATTTGAAAAGCCTTGTTTGTTTATTTTATGGTACTGGGGATTGAAAGTTCTACCTTTGAGCTAGAGCCCCAGCCTTATTATTATTATTATTATTATTATTATTATTATTATTATTATTATTATCATTATTATTTTAAATAGAGTTTTGCTAAGTTGCTGAGCCTGTGATCCTCCTTCCTCAGCCTCCAAGTACTGGGATTACAGGTGTGCACCACCATGCCCAGTCCCTGTTTTTGATAACTCACATTTTAGTGATTTAGACCAGGTCATAGGAGAATTGAAATTTAGTGGGAATATTAATTGTGCCAGTGGCAAATAGAAAATAAGTTTCATAATTCAAGTGCCTGGTTTTTGGAGATCTCTGATTCCATGATCTTCATGTTTCCCTAACCAAGGAGCACAGCTTCCATAATGAATGCCTCTGTTATCTATTTTTAAAAGTTTTTAATGAAAAAGGAGAGATTATATAATATTATTTGGTAACAACGAGGAAAGAAACCGTCATTATTTTTCATAGGCTCTAGAAACAATAAGTTCTTACCTTCTTGTATTGGCAATTTTGAACACAAGCATTCATTGTAAAGCATACTAGGTGCATGATTTCTTGTGATTTATAGTGACATAATACTGCCCAAAGAGAGTGGTATATGAAAAAGAAAGCCCCCATGTTTTAGTGCATTCTATAATTCTGGCTTACAAATATTAGGAAGTGAATTCTTATTCCATGTGTCTAAAATAGTTCAACCCTCCAGCTTGTCCCTGGGAGTCAGGTAACAGGTCTCTGTGCTAGAAGACCCTTACAGCCAGTGACATGGAAATTAGCACACAGAGTGTCCTGCTTTGCAGCGAGTCTCTTGATTTCCATGATTTGACAAGAAGATGATATCAAAGGCTGCAGAGAGGGATAGCTCAAATGCTGGTGTGTGTGGCAGAGCAGGTGAGCTGTTAGGATCCTGTGTCACAGGCTGACAGGAGAGGGAGTGTCAGTCTACCCTGTGAGCAAACAGAGGCCCTATCATAGAAAATCTGCTTTTTGCTAAGACTCTCACTATCTAGAGGGAGGGGCAATCTTCCTGGCATGAATGCGCGGTTGCTGTGAGGATCCAGTGAAAGGTCTTCTCAGGGTTTGTTTAAAAAGGTCAGCTCAGGAACTACTGACCCCCATGACTTCATCCTGACAGGTTCAGCCCTCTCACAAAATCACTCTTGTCACTTCTCGCCTCCTGTGCTTTCCTGAAAACAAAACCCTGTACCACCTGCTGTCCATTATGCCACTGGCCAGCAACGTGCTCTCTTCAGCTGATATTTCAATTTATTTGTGGTTAGATGTGCAGTAATCCTCTGACTGAAGCCGAGGGAGCAGTTTAAAGATTTAAAACAAAACAAAGCCTGTGCTTCAAACATCTCTTCATGCAAAGCTTACCAGGCGCAGAAACGTGGCTAATTCGTATCCACACAAAAGCCGAGTGAAGACACGCAGATGGCCAGTACCTGCCCTCCGCGGAGGGAGAAGCAGGGTTGGCGCCAAGTAACAAATAATTATCCAGGCCCTTTGTGAATGGAGTTGTACCACTTCTCCTGTGAGCATCCACAAAGACGGCTGCATACATTTGCTATTAGCTCCTTCTTTGTCTGGGGATTTTGTTAATGCCCTTTCTTCCTATAAGTTGGTGTCGCCTTGTTCTCACATTTGACACCAACTGAAATAGACTTGCCGAACCTTTGTTTCTATTTTCTTCCAAATGTGTATTCCTCAATGAGGTTTCATCTTAATCTCTTCTTTTCAAAAGGATATGAATTGAACATGCAGAGAATCAGCCTAACAGGACTGATTATCAATTTCCATTTCCTTTCAGTCCCTTTGCCACCCGTGGGCCACCTAGACAGCTTTCCTTGAAGACAAAGGGTGTCTGAAATGGACAACTTTATTCTCTACACGGGTCTCTTAGTGCTTAGTGGGCGACAGAGACTCATCACCCTAATAAATCCTTCCTATGACCCTTTTATATAATGTGCAGCAGAGCTTAAAAGGAAATCAATGTTGCAATTTTAATTTAGCACTTTCTTTCTGTTAATTTATCTAAAAAATCCTATGCTGTGACTTTACCTTGTCAAAACAGCCAATTGTCGTCCATGTGAATATGTGAGAGTGCGTTGAGTTTCTTCTCCCTTTTCAGTAGTATAGCTACAAAAACCATGGGTTGCATACTAAGCCTTCCATGTTTTTCTTGCAAGTGCAGAGCTCCTTTTGAAAGCCGCATGAGCTCAGGATGATGGAGAAACGTGTAGGGTCTCTTGGGAGAAAAGAAACTCAGCCTGTACCGTTAGTTAGCTTTGCTAAAGATGTCTGTGAAACTGCACGGAAGTGGAATTCCAAGTGTCTGAGGGTATATTTGGTGGTGAAGGCTGATCATTTTAGAAAACTGGGTCTATTTAATCGTGATTAATCCTTGGAGAAAGTCCTAAATAATGAACAACATAGTGTTTTCTGTCAGGGCACTGGATAATCATTCTTGGTTTCACTTTTACAGTATTTTCTCTCTGTATTTCTGAACTTGGGAATAGGCTACAGATGGAGAGCTACTACTGTCTCCATGCTGTCATGAGGAACAGGGCCACCTTGCCCTCATACTGCAACTCATATCTTGATGCAGATGTGCAGGGTGCGGTGGAGCCCATGGGGAGGGGAAATCTAGTGCTTTTCCAGCTATAATCTCCTGGGAAGGAATTGCTTCTTTGGGTCTTTGATCAATTACCAGCTCCTTAGTGAAAATTTTCCTAAGCATCCCTTCAAATTGAAATTCTTCCCTGCCTTCGGCTGCTTCCCAGCTTCCCCCCCTCAATATCTCTTCCACACTTCTTTCCTTTTAACACTTAAGATTTTCAGCCCCACTTTAAAATTTACTTGCATATGGTTTGTCTTCACCACAATGAAATGTAAATATCTTATCTGCTCACTAAATTATCCTTGAAGTATGGAACAGTTATCAATATACCGCAGTGGCTCCTTCCATGAGGTCACTGCTGGCAGATTCTTTCTCGGGTGTGGGAATGGCGGCACCGTACCTCTCTTGTGACTCATGGGGTGTAGAGGCGTTACTGCAGGCTGATTCACATAATGCCTATTTTTGAAAAGGAAACCATCTCATACTCTCAGAACCCTCATGATCTCTACAAGATCTGAATCTGGCAAGGGGAAGAGGAAGCTTAACTGCAAACCTAGGACAAGATATTACCTCAGATCTGGGCTTAGAAATAGAGTCAGATCCTAGGACTTTTGTGTGCCTGAGACAAACTTAGGTGGTTTGGGTTTGAAAGAAGGCTTCAGCTATTGGTCCAGTATGCTTTAAGCAAAGTAATTCAGTGAAGGCATTATCGGACAGATAGTATGCTTGGCACTCTAAGGGAGATAGCATCTTGGCGTAGGTCTACAAGTAGATCATGATTTAGGGAAATTAGTTAGTGTGCTTCAAGCCCAGAGCAGGGCAAGAAATACACTATGATGGGGAATCATGGAGGCTTTTCTTTTTTTTCAAACAATTGTCTTGAATCTTGACTCATGACAAAGTTTGTAGTAGTGGACAGGAGACAAATGGCATTCGAGGTCATTGTGATGGTGTTAAAAGAAGGAGAATGCATATAAGGAATAGCAATTAGCCTCAAATAGTTCACTTACCTTGTAGACATCTTCTGGAGGGAAGGTTAAGGAGAGAGATAATTCTAGAAAGACAAGTTGCTATTTACACAGGAGACTGGGTTTTACACATTATAGTATTTTATTGAGGAAGCATGAAAAGCTTTTAAAGAAACTAAATTCAGAAGTTTATGCTATAGGCAAAATATTTATTTTATTTATTTATTTTTGTGGTGCTAATGGGGTTAGGAGTAAATATAACTAGGTAAGCAAATATGTATTTAGAAATACTGGACTGTAAAGCTTAAAAACTAGAGTCTGAGATAAGATTGCAGATTCGAGGCCAGAATACAATAACTTAGAAAGACCCTGTTTCAAAACAAAAAAATTAAAAGGGATGGACATGTAGCTCAGTGGTAGAGCACCCAGAGGTTCAATCTCTGGTACCACAAAAAGTAAAACAAATCAAATCAAAACAAAACTACAAGGTCTGTCTGACTTCTAACTTTTAAGCAATAAAAGTAGAATATTTTAGAATAGTCACATAATGGTTTTTACAAAGTTTTCCTGACTGAAGCTTTGCAATCTTGTTTGCCATTCTTTCTAGTGTTGTTAATCTGAATTGTTAAGAATACTTCCAGGAAAATCTCTTTAACTTAAATTATAATCAACTTTATTATCTTATTCCATCCTATATATATATACACACAAAAACCAGATGGCATTTCCAACAGTCAGCCCCACTATATGCCTGAAGAGAGTAAGCAAGCAAACTGTTGAAACAATCTACTGTTTTGTAAATGCTTTAATCTTTCTTTATATCACTTATTTTATCCATTAGGTTAAAAACTCTTCTCTTTAGTATTTGCTATTTTTTATTTCTTTTGAATATTGACAAACTATCCTGACCTATTGCAGAAACCAGCAAATGATCATTTTATGACTTTTTTTTGTAATTAGTTGGCTTTTTAGTCCTCAATTGCACTGTTCTAATCAGTCAAAATATAAGGCTACTTATACACTCAAATACATTCTTTTTTACTTGGATCAAGTTAGATCAGACTGTTCATGATTATCTACAAAGTACAGGTTAACTGGCAGGTGGCCAACAAATAGTAAAATGTGGTTCTAACACATTTATTTAACTTGTAAAGGTAAAATCTCAGTTTTCAGTTGATGGAACATAGACTAATTCTAATTCTAATGCTAACAATAATATTGTAGGCTTTCATTTGCATTCTAGAAATTGGGTTATTTTTACACAAAAGAAAACTATTTGATCTGCAAGCCAGCCAGTACTAAGATACACAAGCAAAGATCTTACCGCAGTTCCTATAGATGACGTTTATTTTTCTAATAAATTCTACTTCTAACATTAAGGTTGGGTTCAACCAGTTCATTGAGACTTGGTCCTTTATTGTCTTAGGAAATTGGTGCTATTAAATAAATTTCAGAAAAAAGAGTAAAAATTCAGCTGAGTAGGGTTTGAAATATAGTACTTTCAATAGCCCAGAGGACACTGTTCTTTTGAATTCGATAAACAAAGTAAATATATGAAGAAAAATATATGAGTTCCTTGGCATAATACTTATATACGAGCTTATTTATGAAATTTTTCTTTATTAGTCCTTCGAATGTAAGAAAATCAATGATCTGGATGCCTTAAAATGGATAAGAGAATTTATTAACCAAGCAAATATATGCAAACTATAAATATATGCAAACATATACATCAAGCATTTCAACATTTATTTTGGTTTTAATTCTCTTTTTCATCTACCCCCTATTTTTCTATTTTATATCTTATCTAATTTTTAAGAGATATTGGATTCTAAGCATCCTATTTCCTCTTTAGCTGCTGCCGTATTTAGACAGACACCTTTATTGAGTTATCAGAGGACTGTGCAGGTTCTGAGCCCTGCAGCATACAGAAGTAGCCTGGGTGATTTGGGTCAATGTGCAATAATGAATCTGGGTCCTGGCCAAATACAGGCTGCCATTGCGAAGTTCTATCCCTGCATTCTAAATTGTGATAGAGTTCCTTGCACCTCACTTTTCCCTGGACTTTGCTTTGTTAAACAACTCCAAAGAGGTATTTTAAACTCTCCATTTTTGTGTGAAAGATTGAATAATTAGTGGATTTATGGTTCAGAATGACACAAAACCTAATCTGTAGGAACCAGAGGAAAATCTCATAACGAACTTCCTCCTTATCACTTTAACTTATGCCCTCCGCCCTCACTGTGCTCCAAGTAACACAGATTTCTGGTATTTCATTGTATCATTAGTCTTACCAGTCAGATTTTAATCCCTAATAAAATAATTACCCTAACCTTTGTGTTATTTATTTCTTAATACTTTTTATGAGGAAAGGCAAATAATCATCTTAACAATGCTTTAAACATTACAACATTTTCGGTAACTTTTCAAAATAATTAAGAATACATAGAGAGGTACAGTTTTCCAAGGGATAGGCCAGAGATACCAAAGGACTAGATTTAGTCCAAGCACAGACTCAGTAAGTCAGTGTCCACATGAGAATTTGTCCTTGGCATTTTATATGATTTCTTTCAATATGCTTCAGTGTCTACCAAGGATGAAACAATAGAGACTTTATTGTCCACTTGAAATTTATCCCTCCTCTTTGGACAGTTATGAAGGGCAAACTATTTGGTTTTAATGGATAGAAATCCACTAAAAAGTTAGAAGCTACTAAAGTTCCTCTGCATCTTCGCACACCCTGAAAGATCTACCATACTTTGCTCCCACACCAAATGTTTTAATGGTATTTGCATTCATACAGAGAACAGATTATCTCATCTTCTCTTAGTTATTTCCTGGGTTATTGTTGCTTTATGAATTACTCCTTTTTTATCTATTAAATGAAGGTCTATATATACTCTCTAAAAACCTGTGGGATCTTTCATGTGAAGTTGTAAAGTACTTACTTTTCTTAGTGAATGTGAAGGAAAAATCCTATATTCACCCTCAATAACAAGTGGAGGAAATGAATAAGTAATGTAAAATCACAACTTTATTAACATGTTTTCAGTATCAATTTTAAAACCTTGAAAACAACTACTTTTAGAAATAACTAATGGGAAAGAAATAAACCATTTGTTTTTGAAAGTGATAAATCGTTTCAGTATCTTGGAGTAACCAGTTTTCCTAGGTTTTCAGAAATGAGGAAATAAGCTAGGCACTGTGGTACATGCCTGTAATCTCAGTATTTGGGAAGCTGAGACAGGAGGATTACAGGTTTGAGGCCAGCCTGGGAACTTAGTGAGACCCTGTCTCAAAATAAAAAAAATAAAAAAGGGCTGAGTATATAGCTCAGTGGTAGAACCTCTCTGAGGTTCAGTTCCCAGTAACACACACATACACACACACACACACAAAAAAAAAAAAAGGGAAAGGAGAGATTTTAAGATAATCATATTGCCACCTCTTCTATTTTATGTGAATCAATCTGATCATCTTAATAACATGAGATTACTTTTCTCAACAATCAAACCAAAACAAAAAGTTACATCTTACACATTCTGACTCTTTTTCACTTTTCTTTAATGTTTTCTTTCTGCACATTAGTCCCCTTTCATTCCCTGGGAATAGCATATTGGGGATTTCTCAAATTTTATGTCTTCTTTGGGACTTTCCTGCCTTGCTCTTACTGGACATTCATTCATTCATTCATCCAACAAATATGCTTAAAGTTGTGTTTATATACAAAGTATTCTGCAGAGTTGTACAGAAGACCCCAAGAGAAATTATACTTGCATGTTGTCTACAAGAGGATTATAGTCTAACAGAAAGGGGAAGATAAGCATAAAGAACTCAATCATTCCTCCTAGAAAATGGTGTCAAAGATGGGAACAATTCATCCAATTGAAGAGAACAAGTCATCCAATTGAAAGGTCACATAGAACTTTCTGAACATGAACAAGGCCCTACATCTTGTGCAAAGACTGGAAATATTAGAATAAGAAGAAGTGACATTTAAAGCCAAGCAATAGTATGTGTGATGGACAAAAATGAGATCAGTACATGTAAATTATGGAAGAAGGCCTGAGTAGAGTTCAGTGTTTATGAAGAAAAATAGCAATGCTGACGGTTTATTGATATTGGAGTTTGGGTCCAGGCAGGAGAGGGTATTGAGTGTTAGGATTCAGAGTTAGATTTTTGTTAAGGAAAGGGACCATTGGACACTTCTCTCATTGACTAACTCTTGCTATATCTTCCTACACAATATTTCTGCATCTAATGTTTTTTTCTATGATGTTATAGGAACTCCTCTTATCTTGTTTCAGATTCCTTTTCTTATTTTATGACATTCTAAAAAATTGTTCTAGCAAACCCGACTGCTAGAAAGGTCACTGTTAACTCATTTCCCCCCAACTTCATTAAGCTCTGTTACTCATATCAGTTTCAAAATCCCAATAATTAGGTTATTATAGTAGTAGTTTCCTATTGACATCCTTCCAACACCAATTTACTGGCTGCAGATTTTCCTAATGCTGTGAGACCTCTGACACTAGACACTAGTTTTTCTATTTCTTTAGCCATTTTCTTGCCTTACAGACATATATATATATATATATATATATATATATATATATATATATATATATATATATATTGCTTGCCTATTTGTTTGTTGTTGCTTTTAAAAGAATTCATGACCAATCTAAGACATCTTCTTGGGTTATGGAAAAATATTATCAAATAGAGACTATTAGTCCTCATACATGGTGTTATATATTGCAATAATAAAGCTTATAATTAATGCTTATCTTGCATGAACCAAGTACACAGTAGTGTGTCCTCAATTAATGCCTAATGAATGAATACATGTTCCTCAGTATCAAGAACTTGTTTGTATATTTTATATCCTTAACTCCTCACACTGATATAAGAACTAAATACATTCCAATTAAATGAGCATATTAATTTCTTCAGAAGAAGGAATTATAAAAATATCCCACAGACATGGAAAAAAGAATAAATTTTCTCACCTCAAAATATATAGAGCACTATACATGGTATTTAGGATAATACAGAAACATATATACTCTTTAGGTTTCATTTCCTGACATATAAGCTTTCAATAAAGTATAGCAATTTGTTGATTTTAAAAAAAGCCTGATGCAAAGGCTTCATATCTTTGAACTAAACAAGAGTTCTGGGTTTTTATGGCTTACACAAACAAACAGAAGCCAAATGTGGTTAGAGTTATCCGTGCCTAATATTTTAATTCCATTGTTCAATAATTCCCATTCCTTTGCATTATTTTTGCTTTATTATACTCTTATAATACTCTCAAATATATCTATAAAACTTTACAACCCTTTTCCAATGGCATATGGTGTGTGTTCTGAAGAGAAACATGTTTATGAGCTGAAAGATGGGAAGAAAATGTAAAGTGCTCTTACGGGACTTGGGGAGGGATTGCTGGCTGCCTGTGTGGCAGGAACATTACAGTATATCAGACTCTTGCAGTCTGAATCAGAGCCCTTCTATTTCAACAGTGCGTACGGCATTGTGCTATGGTGTCTTTGATTCTAGTGGGGCTTTTTTGTTTTTGTCTTTGCTTTTTTTATTCTGATGGAAATTAAAATAACTAGTTCCTAAAATGGCATTTTAATTATGAATGCTGTGGAATAATGTCGATTAGGAAGGAGGGAAGGATGGAGATGAAGAAGTGACAAACAACTGATTTCTCTGTTCTATCCCATGGGAGCCCATCAGAAGAGGTCCAGGCCAGAGGTAGCAGCAGTGTTCCTTGGGGAAGCTGTCCTTTCATAGACATTCTTGGACGTCTACTGATACTTGTTCTGAAAGGTACTGCTGTGTTAAAATTCTCACTTGTTGAGTACTAGATTCGAATATTCAGTGGTCTTCGATATTCCTTCTTTGTCTTCCTTGACACCTCACTAATCTAATTATGTAGGCCCATATTTAAACTCTTTTTACAATCTCTGACTTCTTTCTTGTTGCTCCCTTGTTGGTCACCAAATAGTCATTTTTCCTCTGCCATTTCTCTTTATTTACTTTTCTCCTTTACCTTCCTTGCTATTTCCTACTTTGAAGCTTTGAACTTATCTCCCATGGCCTATTTCAATAGAGACTTAGTTCATCTCTTCTGGTTCTATCCTTTTACACCCAAACTACCCTCCAACATGCCACCCACAACATTGCCATTTCCTCTAGAAAGCCTTCAAAACCCCATTAAATGAATAAGAATCCCTCTCTCTCCTATCTGGTAGGTCTGTTTGCTTAAATTAACATATTCTCACAATCTTGACTCTGCTCACCTTTGTAGCCTTACCTTCCACAGCACTGCCTCACACACCTGGTGTGTCAGTAGTATTGGATTCATTTATGGTCATCTGTACATTCTGTTCAACCTTAGTCCTATAGAACATTTTCATCCTTTGAAATATGGTTCCTTTGTCAAATTGCAGTACAGAGGCTCTTGGATGTATTCTTGGATTTCTCCAATTGGACAAAATCCCACTTCCCTGCTTTTTGAGTGTCAGTAAAGTCATTGACACTTACTGTAGCAATTTTATTCTGCTTTCTCTTATAATTTGTGATTTTACTTCTTATTTCATCTAGTGACTGTAAATTGTGTCTTCATGTCATCTTCTCCATTACTCATTGGGCAATGTGCTTTAGGTAGATCCAGAATTTTTCTTTCACAGAATGTTGGTTCTGTTCATGAGGATGGACATTTCTAAATGTTCCAAGCTTTCCCATTTATATTTATAAGACAGTACAATTAAAAGGCATGGATCTGCCTTTTGTAGGCAATATGGGAAAATTTTACTGAAGGTCATAGAGGACATTCTTGTGCTCTCTGCCACCCAGTTCTGAAAAAAACATAGGTTTGAAAATAAAATATTTAAGGACAATGATCCAAAGGATCCTCTTTCCTGAATTCTCTAAATTTTACTTTTGAGTGTTCTAAATTTAAGCTAGATCTTTAGCTGGATGGTCCATTGTGAAATTCTTGTCATTGTCAACATTATAAAATGCTGCACTATGAAATTTGTTACTGCATTATCAGAGATGTTGTAGAACAACATCTAGAACAAAATACAATCTTTATAAGAAAATATATAGATATTTCTTGAGTGATTCCTGCCAGAAAGAATCGTGCTTCCTTGTTGTTGGTTTATATCTGTAGGTCTTGTGAACAGCATATGTGATTGTTACATTTTGTTTGTTTGTTTCAGTTGTTGGGCAGCTCAGAATCATATCTTCAACCTCTATTTCTTAGAGATCTAATGCCTGCTACTGATATATACTTAACTTACTATTGATATATATTTAGCTACAAATTTGTTTCATCTCATTTTATTTTTTCACTTTACTTTCTACTCCTTGATTCTCTCCTACCTATATTAGCATCCTCACTGCTATAATCTACAAGACCTGACCATACAACTTAGAGGATGGAACAAGGTTTCCTTGGAAATTTCTGGGTTTAGTCCATGTGATGCTATGGCATGGTGGTAGGAAGTGGAGAGAGTGAGAGTGCAAGACTTTGCTCTCACATCATGGAGTCCAAAAACAGAGAGAGAAAGCAGCAAGCGGAAGAGGAACAAATACATAATCCCTAAGGCCACACATCCAGGGACCCACCTTCTCTAGCCACACCCTACCAGTCCTGGCCATCAACCAGATTCAACCAGATACACCATTACTTGTCGACCCTGAGCTAAATACATGAACTCTTCAGGGGGCATTCTATATCTAATTATGACACTATCCATTTATTACTTATCAAAATTTATAACAAAAGCAATAAATATGAACAGGGCTTGAATATATATATCTCCTTTCACACACACACACACACACACACACACACATATATATATGTATATATATATATATACACATATATATTATACATACTTATTCTAGTAAGTTCTATTTTATACAAAGTACTCCAGGGGTTTCTAATTAAATACAAAGAATTTGAAAGCACTGAAAATTTTCCAGGAAAAAAAGTTTATAGGTCAAATGTAATTAGTCACTGGAAGGAATCTAAATAGGCTTTTGGTCAAAGTTGAACACAAAAATATAATACCCACTATTGGGTTTTATTTATTCTTAGTGAGTCATACTTCATAACTTTGGGTCAAAAGAGTGAGACAACATGTGCAGTTTATAGCCCTATTCTAATCCTCATACAAAAGATCTGAAAGAGAATAGTACTTTTCATGCATGTAATAATATCTAGGCACCACTGTGTCAGCTAACCACGCTAGACAGCAGTCACAAAAGGGGCACTGATATCTTTCTTACCTTACCTGAGAAAGGTCAATGCTATGGGATGTGCACAAGAAGAAGGCCAAGGAGCACGGACTGCTGGTCTCTGCTATATGTCAGAGCAAGACAAGTGAAATACACAGAGAAGGTCAACAGTGGTGGAGGCTGAAGAGACAACCATTTGTGTGTATAAATGTTCATAGGATCTGAGGAAACCTGAGCACAAATGTCAGCCTTCATGACCTCATCACGTATGACTCAATACAGGGGTGAAATCAAGGCACTCCTGCTGAGGAGTTCAAAGCAAAGACTTCTGAACAATGAGGCTGAGACAAGCTAGGAGATCCAGGTCCTAACAGGAGGAAATCCATAAACAAAACTCCTATCAGCAAGGAGGAAATGCCACTTAAAACTGAATAATTTTAGTTTACAGGGTTACTTTATTATTTTTTGCATAGTCAAATTTTTTTGTCAGTTATTTTCATTTACTTAAATGATTCTTTTTTTTTTTTTTGTTTTGGCGGTACTGGGGATTGAACTCAGGGGCATTCTACCTCCGAGCTATACCCCCAGCCCTAGTTTTTATTCTTTATTTTGAAACCGAGTCTCACTAAGTTGCGGAGTGCCTCACTAGGTAGCTGAGGCTGGCCGCGAACCCGGATCCTCCAGTCTCAGCCTCCCGAATGCTGGGATTACAAGCGTGCACCACCACGCCCGGCTACTTAAATGATTCTTAAGTGGAGATATATGGTTGTTCAGGTGACTACAATTGAAAACGTGTTTAATAAGATTTCTATGACAGTAACAATTACTCAGCCATTAGAAGTAAACAACTAAAACATGTGGAAAGAAGTCAAAAAAATGTTGGCTTAAAAAAAAAAAAAATGGGCATGGTAGCGCCTGCCTGTAATCCCAGTACTTAGGAGGCTGAGACAGGAGATTCACAGGTTTGAGGACAGCCTCAGCAACACAGCAAGACTCTAAACAATCTAGGGAGACCCTGTTTCAAAACAAAAAATGTATAAAATGAAAAGGGTTGGGGATATAGCTTGAAGGTAGAATACTCTTGGGTTCAATCCCAGTATCACAAACAAACTCACCAAATGATATTTTTAAACATACACAAAATATGAAATTCCTTTATTATTCTTGCTAGATCTTCTTAAATCTCAGCATTCCCTAGATCAGTTAGTCGAAATGCTGCCAATGCTTTCATTGACAGTAACATCGACTGAGGTTAGTTCTTCAGTGAAAGAACTATCACTACTAATAAAAAGCTACAATACTAAGGGTTCTTTTTAAATTTAAGTGATATGCAAATATCCCTGCAGCTAAGCAAAATATTTTATCTTCCCACTAATCTCTTCTATTTTGTATTGGCATTTCACTATTTATTGAACATAAAGTATATAGTAGGCTTGGATAGGAAATGAATGAGATGCAGAACTCCTTTCCAGCTCTATATTTCTAATATGAAGTAAGAAATGTAAATAAAATTTTTGTTTTTACATTTTTCAATTATAAAAGCAAAATAACTAGTAGGAAATTTGGCAAATAGGGAAAAACAACTACTTTGTAAATTTGGATCTCTAAAAATGCCATATTTTTATGGGCCGTGCTTCCATCTTTTTTCACTTGTGAGTCATCAAGATATAAAATGAGTGTGTGCTCATTGTTCATTTTATCCCATGGAGTATACCAGACTGCTGATTAGACATTAAAAAACTGCATCCAATGGAAATATCATTAAGCAACTTGTTTTCCATATTGCTTACAAGTATTCATGGTGCCTACAATTTGATTATTAAGCAATGATAATGTGAACTGCATGCATGTGTTAAAGAATATATTTTGGGTTATTGGAAAGACTTTAGATCATAGGATTTCTTTTTGTCTTGACCAATATTCTTACTATGTGATCCAAAACAACTGAGAGGAAGGAAGATTTATTAACTCACAGTTTTTTGAAGATTTTAGAGTTCAGTCTTTGTGGCGCTGGCGTCTACGGAGCTCAGGGCATGACAGTAGGAAGCAGAGAGAAGGAGAGAGGAAGGGCTCTGATATTTCACATCTCAGAGGCAGGAAGCAAAATCAAGCCAGCCATCAGCAAGCAAGCAAGCAAGCAAGCAAGCAAGGGGATCCAAAGACCAAAGCATAGTCCCAAAGACCACAGCACTAGGGACTCACCTTCTCCAGTCACACCTCACTGGCCTACCACCAAATAAATCCATTACAGTGGATTTTCCTCTGATAAGATTACAACTCTCATGACTTAATGACATTAGTTCTGAACATTAATACATGAGTTTTCCAGGAGAGATTTTATATCTAATCACAACACTTTTGAACCCAACACTTTTGACTTCCAAAGTCATCAGTATATTTATGAGATCACCAGTTTCAAATCAATACTTAGGCTTGTCTTAATATACATAAATTTCATGTGAAAATTAGATCTTAGTTTTCCTCTAATTTTTTTTTCTAAAAACCAGTGAGCTTGAAGTTTGTTTTTTATTAGTTGTCTTCCTTGTTTTGTGAATTATCTGATTTTAGTGTTATTAAGATCTTTTCTTAAAATTTTAATTTGGTCTGTTAGAAAATTAGTCTGACATTTATTACACTTTTTCCTAAATCTCTGGTTAGGCTTTCCAAATTTGGGTTACATATTATGCACCTAGCTTTTATAATTTCTGCAGATAAATATATTTGTTGATCTTATATTTTATTTTAAAATTGCTTTTCAACAGTGTTTAAATAAAATGATACGATAGTTTTATTTTCATGTAAATTTCGTGTGAATTTATGTCTAATTTATGCAAATAAATCTATTTGTTGGTGTATTTTCTCTTTTTGTTCCTTTTTAAATCAACTTTACATTGATTACCTATAGAAGTTTGGTCAATATTCAGTTTTATTTTTTTCTAAATGTTCTTTGACTTGTTTTTATAGTTATTTAATTCTTTTGAAACTTGTTTCCATGTATGATGAGATATTTAAAAAATTTTTCTTCTGTAGTTGCTATACGTTATACTGCCATATAACGCAGTTTGGTTTTGAAAAAATACTTCTCCATTTTTGTATGAAGTCTGCTATGATATATATTGAATTACTGTCCACATCAAGTTCCATTTTTATTTAAATATATTCTAATAATAGTAACTGGAGACTCTTTGTCCTGAGGGCAGGACAAAGGAGGGCAGCAATATTCTATTAATAAAAATTTATTTATCTTGGGTAACAAATTATGGCCAATCTGAGGCTTACCACAGCTGGCTCTGGGCTGACTATAGGTTTTCAAGAAAGGGAAAGACTATCACTTTCAACATTTAAATTGAGTTATTGTTCCATTTTCAAAATGGAGATAACCCTTTTTTTATTAAGCCTGAGTATAAATATTTGTTTTCCTGTGATAAATGACCCCTTTAAAATAAGGCTGGATTTTGTATCATCACACTGAATTGTGAGACTGGCTTCTGAGACCAGTGCCCAAGTCTGTCTCTCTGTTCTGCTACTGAGAGGCGGGAAGTTTGAGACAATTACTTAACCACTTCATGCGTGTCTTTCCTCATAGTAATAACAGTCATTATATACTCTGGGGCTGTAAAAAGGATTAAATGAATTGAATTAATATTTCTATTATTTGCCTTGTTTCAGAGGAATAGGGGAAGCATATGAACAAAGGTTTCCTTAAAGAAGGAAGCCATGGGCTCAATCTTAAAATATGAGCACATGTTTACAATTTGAATGTTCTACTTTGACATGATTTCCTGGCCTGTGGAATGTTGTTTCTTATCAGTGGCCCTAGACCTAATGATGAAGCAAATTTTGCCTTTGACACTTGCCTTCTCTCAGTGGAACCAGGATGTTGAGAGTACTCCAGTGTTGACAGTTTAAATGGAAGAAAGATCTAATGAAATAATTTTCACAAAAGTGAATAGTATCTCTTAGGTCACCACTCTTCCCAAGCAGACTGTATATACATTTTATGTTAAGAAATGTTTTGGCCAGGCACAATGGCACACATCTATAATCCCAGTATTTGGGAGGCTGAGACAGGAGGATCACAGGTTCAAGGCCAGCCTCAACAACTTAGCAAGATCCTTAACTTAGGGGGAATCTACTAAAAAAAAAAAAAAAAAAAAAGGCTGGGACTGTAGTAGAATGCCCCTGGGTTCAACCTCTAGTATAAAAAAAAAAAAAAGAAGTTTTAGAGGTAATATATATATATATATATATAAAAAAAAAATATATATATATATATATATATGTAAAATATATATATATTTTACAGCAGCCAAAAGGACAGCTTAATCCATCATTTTTTTTTAGTTTCTCTAAGCTTTAAGTTTAGTAACCACAAAGCAACATCCCTAGAATTTATTAGCAAATTTTCACTCAAATATACATCTATTGAGTTGCTTTATCTAATCCTTGGCTTTAACTGATAATTGATATGGTACAGTTTTTTGGAAGACATTATTATTATGCATTATATTAAAACAGGTTTCTTAAATAAGGATTCATGTAGCAAAAATTCCACAATATTTAATGCCAGGAGGAAAGTCTTCTATTTTTTAAAACAAATCTGGACATCTTTTTGTCAGACCACAAGGGCCACAAAGCTCACAAGTTCTTTAGTTGCTTGGGAACCAATAAGATCAGAGCTAAACTCAGTCCTGTTTTAGTAATATAGCTTATCTTTGGTTCCCCATGCAAGTGTTTCTTACATCTTAGATGACTGTGAATATGCCTTAACTTTTAAAAATGGTTTTGTCTTAAATATTTGAAACCCTTAAGTTTCTTTAAAAGGCATATAGCTGTGTGAATGAAATAGAAATCACCTGTGGTGTTCCTTATTTGACCCTTAGCAAACATTAATTTTTAAAGCACAGAGGTGTTTTTTTTTTCTTTTCAAGTAGATTTCAAGGTTTATAGCAGATAGGATTTCTTGTTTTATATCCTCTGTACTCCTCACATATTGATACTCAGTAACTAATTTGATTGATCAATAGCTATCTTTTAAATGATGATACTGAGAGAGGATTTTTAACGATGGACTTCCATAAAAAATAAATGGACTAATAATGGAAATATTGGGCTAAGATAATCTTTCTGTTACTTTCAAATTACTCCATAAAGCACTGTGGCTATTTTCTATACATAAAGAAGAACAGTTCCAAAACCACCATTCTTTAAATCAGAAGGGACTTTGCTAGAATTCAGCTTCCTCATTTCAAATTAAGAAACCAAGGCCCAGAAAGATTAAACCATTTGCAGAAGTAATGTGCTGAGTCACTATAAAGTTAAGACTGGAATTTAGCCCCCCCCACTCCCATTTGCCATTTGTGTTGTCTGATGCCAAACCATTATCATTGTTTGCACATAATAGGAATAACCTGTATGATCTCCAAGGCTTGAAGTCCAGCATGATCCTAAGTCAGAGTCTCCATTCATAAAAGTAAGATTCAAGAGTGCCAGGAATCATAAAAAATAACAAAATCCTGAGCACTCACTGTGCTATGCCTGGGACTAAACATGCTTCTGTTTTTATATAATCTTCGCAATCACCTTCTGAGGCAAGTACTATCATTATTATTGTTTTAGAGAAAATGAGAGGTAGGTCCCATGTTTGGCACCACAATTCAGTGGTACTCTTGTAGACTGTGTGTACTACTTCACAAACACATCAGGAAACATGCATTTACATGTTTACCTTTGGGGATGTATAATATTTTTTTTTTGAAACAGATGGGGCTATCTTCTCATAAGATTCTAGCTAGACTAGTATCCCTGTCATGAGATTATCAGTGCCTACCCACTGAGGCTTTTCCCCCACAAATGTCCTCCCAAATAAGCAGGAATTCATATTTGATACCATAGGATTGGGAATTCATTAACAGTGCTGAAATTCAAGATAACATCAGGTGTTTGCTCAAATCATGGAGGATAGTTTGAACTCCTCAAAGAGACTGTCAGAGAGAATAATGTGCTACCATTAAGGGATACGTTGGAAGAATGTAGTACTACAAATTAATGATGAGAAGAAAGGAGGTCTAAGTCAAAAGCACTTGGATCCTTGTTGTTTGTTTTTTTTTGGTTGTTGTTGTTTGTTTTGTGTGTATTTTTTTAAATGCCATCCTCAACCCTTGTAAGATAACATGCTAGGTATTCTTAGACTAGAGAGAAAAACTAAAATGGATAACTAATATTGTACTGTTTAAAAGGAATACAGATCAGAGAAACTCTTAGTTGATGAATCTTTTTATTCCATAATTGTGATATTTGCTAAAGGTGATCATCCATTAATTTTTCTGGAGAAGCTTAAGGAATAATATGGCCAATGCCAAGGAAATACTTCAATTTGATCCAGGTTTCTTTTTGAGCTGCTGGAACTATGGTACTGTTTACTGCTTGTGTGTCTGTTATAGGTGTGGAATAGCCAGTAATCCATACATGTTAAGAAAATAGTATGTTCCCAAAGATGATTATACTGAAGACCGGTCTCACTGATATGTGTACCAGCAAGCCACACAACCTCACCGTGCTCTCAGCATACTCAATCACCTGACTTGGAGAGGCTGAAAATATTACTATTGATTTGGCTTGGTGTTTAATGTGGTTGTTAAATTTTAAATCACTATACAATGACCAATACTTTGGGTAGTAATGTAATTCTTCCAGGTTTATCATCTCTTTGAAAGCTGGATTATTTAGTACACTGTGTAGTGTTAACTTACAGACAGGGGCATGGTTTTAATATCACAAACACTTAATAAAATAATTTTCCCATAAGCCTCCTCATAATGGTATTAACAGGAGAAAACAATTTCTTTCATTGCACTTCTCTGCAGACATGCTGCCAGCTCTGTGTCTCCATCAGTTTTTTTCATAATATGCTCTTGGCACACTTACTTTAATATTGCTGGTTTGAGAGCACTGTCTTTTTTATCCTTGTCACCAAATGTGATATTTTGAGCACTCACGATGTGCTGCAAGCTGGGAAAAACTGATTTATATTGAAACTATAGTGGCAAAGCATGTAGGACGATCTACCTCTTTGAAATGGGCTTTTAGGAAACAACTTCACCTTGAGAACATCTTGGGCTATTCTATACAGTGCTTTAAGAGGGCTGATAATTAGTGTGTCCAGCAATGGTCCCTTCGTAGTTAGTGCTCATAAGCGAAGTGGTCAGTGGGTGTATATTTTAGCAAAAAGACGTACTATTTACTCCCATCTTTTTGTTGTTGTTGTTGATACTGGGGATTGAATGCAATCTTACTTCTTGCTTTTGTCACAGAGAAACTAATATTTCTATTATGTAAACATTCTTGATCCAACACATTAGTGAACACAGCTTTTATCAGAAATAGAGCTTTCAAAGGTTTCCCCAGTATCCACCAACTGTTTTCCAGCCTGAATGAAGTTTGCTAGCCAGGTGTGTTGTGTGGCTGAGCACAGATGCAATCTGAATATTGAAACTAACCTAGCTGGTAGATGCCATGTGCACTGAACCTGGCCTGGCCGAAGCCTGTTCTTACGTGTGGCATGTGGAAATCAGGACAGATGGTGGGGTCAGTAATAAGGAACTTGTTTGTTGTCACCAACTGAAGACCATTTCTCCTGCCAGCATGACTCCACAGATTTATCCTGGCATTGGTGACCAAGGGGAGACAAACAATATTGTTCAACAAGCATTCTGAAAGATAGCATATGGCCAGAAAGGAATCTCTAGAGGATACGGGGATGTGCTGTGTGGAGCTGCACTGTGGTAGTATTGCTCCTTAGCAGTAGGGGGCATGGTGGGTTCATCCAGTTAGAAGTCTAAACAGAAGTAACTGCAAACAGCAGGGAATATCTGGTGAGCTTGTGAGCTGGAGAGCAATTTGGTTGTGTGCTGCTTCTAAGATTATTTACTCAATAGACTGCATCAGTTTCATTCTTTTATAGAAAATGTTCATATAGGATGGGTTCTAGGGTGACAGAGTGTTGAGAATTATTGTTGATTAAAAAATTGATGAATGAACTAATAAAAGAGACATATTAATGGTGCCAGGAAAGAGGCTTAGTTAATTGGGAGCCTCTGGAGGAGTCACTCAAGTTGGTGTCTGCTAATTAAGGCAATGCATTTTCCGGGGACATAGAGAACCCAGAGCTCTTCTGGCTTCACAAGGGCTCCTGGGTTGCTGTGCAGAGGCACTGACAAGTTTCTCTGATGTCAACCATGTCACTGACCTGGTTATATACACTCCACTTTTGTGACAGAGGCTTGCAGAGAGTAAGTTTAATCACCAAACCCAACACCAAGCTGATCCCATGTTAACTTTTTGCATCAATTCCATAATTCTGTCACTGAATTTAGTCCTTCTGAAAGGGAAGAAATCTACCAGAATTGCATATCTTAACCTTTTTTTTTTTAATTCACAAGTTCTATTCAAAATACAGATCAATTTTCCGAGATAGCTCCAAACTAGCAATGGAGGAATTCTGCTGATCTTCTGATCCATGCCAGCTCAGGTTCGTTCATCAGTGATGAGAAAGTCAGGGTGCCTTGCATCCCTGGATCCTCAGCTCTGAGGCTGGAACAGGATTTGCTTAATCACATTTGGACCAAGCCAAAGGGATTTTTAGAAAACTGCAAAATTCTTTCTTCTGAGAAACAAATCATAACAATTAAAAAAAATATTATTTATTCTCAAAGTAGTTTCACAAGATGAATTTTCTAAAGAAAAATCAAAATATTGTGAAAAATCTAATAACACAACTTCCAGAAGTGCAATAGAATAATGAAACAGTATCAAACCCAAATGTTGCCTTCATTCATGGAGTATAAAAATCTTGGATTTCTAGTATTTAAAATTTCTTTGTCATTTGGGTTTAACCAATTGAAGCATCATTATATTGCTGGTCTTAAAGTTACTATCATATTACCATCTATTTCTAGCCTTAAAATATATTTTATGCTTACAAACAGCACATGGAAGGCAAAAACAGAACCCAAAACCAAACTTACTAGCACTGTATTCATAGGATATATTGACTGTTTCTTAGTCTCAGATGAGGCCCCAAAGATCAAAGAGAAATGTCAAAAAAAAAAAAAAAAAAAAAAGCCAGTACCTTGGCATCTCAACCTACTTGGGTTGTTCCAAACCATAAGAACACCAGGGAAGTGTCTTTTAGCTCCTATGTGTCTCCTCCCTTCCCAGCATACTAGAAGAATCAGAGGTAACATAAAGGGGGAATGAGATGGAAGAGGGAGATGGAAAAATCACAGAACACCTACGCATGACCACCCTTCTCTCTACAACTGCTATAGGGCCTAGTGCAGGTAAAAGAGAAACTTTGTAAACCCGGGGGGAGCCAGAAGTTTCCAGGCTGGATTCCTTATTATCTGAGAGTGTTCTAATGCCTAAAAGGGACAAGAAAAGCTCTGAAACTTTATCCCTGAGCAAGAAAAAGGAATCATATAAGTTTGAATAGACAATTCTGGCTTGCTCTGAAATGTAATTTGTTCAACAAACTGAAGAATATTTTTCCCCAGTAATCGAGAAATTATCTTTTTGTGTTATATCACAAAGCCAAACTTAAGTGTGAACAGAGTGTGAGTGTTAAGTCTGTGTGCAAACAAAAATAGCTCTGCAAAGACATGGAGGGTGGAGAAAGTTCACTCCTGGATACATTTTACACTGGTAAACCTCATTATAATTAAAAACAAACAAACACCCAGAGGAGAATGGGAAGTACTAAATAGGTAGGGTGTTCTTGCTTCAGGAAAGACTGTTACTTACATTTTCTAGCCTAGTCCCTGGCACATAATGAAGACTTGATAAATGTATGTCACCTATCATACTATCATTTATTATCTGTGTTGTTATTTTTCACCTCTTTAGGGTTGTGTCTGTCTCTCTCCTCCTCCTCCCCCCTTTTGTGCTGTCTCTCTCTCTCTCTCTCTCTCTCTCTCTCTCTCTCTCTCTCTCTCTCTCGATGTATCCCAAGGGTATAGAAAAATATCTGCTAGGGATATAAAACAAAATGAACATCCTTAATCTGAATATATAATAACTGAAATACTAAAATATCCCAAACTTTTTGAGCTCTGATCTGATGTCACATGTACAAAATTATGCACGGTGAAATTTTGTCTCATGCATAAAATTATTTAAAAATTGCATAAAAATAAGAGTTGGGGATGTGGATCAGAGAGTGCTTGCCTTGCATGCATAAGGATTTGATCCCTAGTACTTCCTGCCCACATACACATACACACAGAATAAAATAGCACCTATATACAGTATAACTATGAATATATGTACACATACATATATATGTACATATACATGCACACACACTCTCACACACACATAGTTTACAATTATGTTCGGTCATTATATTATATATATATATATATGAAACATAAATGAATTTTTGTTTAGACTTGGATCTCATTCCCAAGAAATCTCATTCTGTATTGTATATGCAAATATTTCCAAAATGGAAAACAAAACATCTGAAATCTGAAACCCTTGTCCCAAGCATTTTGAATAAAAGTTACTCAGTGGGTAGTTATCTTACCTGAATGAATGAATGACTGAATGACCTCAAGACTAGAAGCTCTCATTTACCAGATTCCATTTAAGACAACACAGATCTTTCCTGGGGTAGGTGACGAGTTTGTGGCTCATTTGCCAAGCAGATGTACCACATATCCACAGACCCCCACCCAAATCATACTCAGGAATGGCTCACAGGCTCAGAAGTCACATGTCAGTTCAGAGAGTGCATCTGGATTCCTCTTTGGTGGGCTGTTTGGAGTAGGGCATACTAAATTTGATTTGGAGGCACTCAGGGCTGGTACTTTGAGCCCTATTCCTATACAATGTAGAGAGGATAGGAATTCAAATACTAATGGAAACTAAAATGAATTGAAACAGAATCAATTTAGATTGTTCTTAAAATCAACTTGTTCTCAAAGAGCATTGGACTTTTTTTGGCAAAAATAATCATGCTGCACAGTAGG
>PVLC010022268.1:0-26975 GCA_004027655.1 Graphiurus murinus | reverse complement strand
CAAGTGGAAGATAATCAGCAGGGACGATCACAATAAAAATTGTGTCTCCCCTGACTACACTAGAAATGATAGAGAAATATCACAAAATGGCAAAAGCATAAATGGAAATTGAATTTCTGCTTAATCATCCTTTTGCAGAGAAAAGGATAAGTACTCTATTTATGCGCGAGGCAATATCATCTTTTAATAGCTATGGGACACATTACTATTATCCTGCTGCTTCTCGGCTGGAGAAATAGGATTAGTGGCCTGAGAGGGAAGGGCTTAAACTGATTAGTCAAGTAGGCAGTCCTATGGCGAATACACCAAAAAAAAAAAAAGTAACAGCCCCGTTTTCTGTGCACTGGTGACCTAAGTGCGGCCCAGGACCTCGGACGGCGATCTCTATGAAGGTTTTTAATGTTCCTTATTCAACAGACTGCAAATGACAGACGTCAGGCTCAAGCTGGTATCTTACAAAGCCATTTCAGAATGGCCACCATTCAGGTATTCGTTCCTTTATGAAATCGGCAGTAGTAACTACTAGATTAAGCAGGAAGTTCAGCAGATATAGTTCATATTCTGCCTAACAAGAACCCCCAAAATACATGTGATTTGTAACTCCTCCCTCCTGCCCCCCAAAAAGTTATTTCTAAATTCTGAGTCCCAGTGTGTTGTGGAATTATCTTAGAGA
Source organism: Graphiurus murinus (assembly GCA_004027655.1). Lineage (NCBI taxonomy): Eukaryota > Metazoa > Chordata > Mammalia > Rodentia > Gliridae > Graphiurus > Graphiurus murinus. The sequence goes on along the minus strand of PVLC010022268.1, from coordinate 26,302 downwards.
TCACTGGAGTAGGCCAACACCTTCATTTTGCAAGAGAAAATTCTGAACTGGAGAGTATCATCTTAGTAAGAGGCAGCGCTCACGTCTACAATCCCAGTGGAGTTTTCTTTGGGCAGAACAGACACGTTTATTTCTCATGCCCAAAATAGAAGAAATTTTCAAGATGGTCTCTGTGACATGTCCATTGGTAATTCTTACTAACAAAGTAATGAGATCTCTATTTGACATCCTAGCTTTCTAACTCAGAACAAAGGAAGGCCAATTCTAGAAGCTGTGTAGATGGTTTTTTTTTTTTTTTTTTAAAGTTCTCAGTGACCCAAGATGCTTCACAACCTCAAGTAAGAGCCTAACATCTGTCTTGAGATTCTGGAAATAGTCCACCAGGGCCCCCCAACTCAGAGTGAACCCCAGAGACCTGAGCCACCTGAATTTCTTCATTTCCGAATGTTCTTCTTGCTATTTCTGGGGCAGGGGGTGGAGTGGAGCATTCCTTGGTGATTCCCTAACAGAAGTCAGGATGGGAAGCAAACCCCTTTTTTCTGGGTGAAATGACCCGATTATAACCTTTGTGTAAAAGGATACCTGTTGCAAAATTCGGCAGATGGCCCAAAGAGAAGGTTTACCAAGAGCAATCAGAAAAATTAAAATAAAGATTACGAGCAAAGTGAGTCATCGAAAATGGTTAAGCTTCACCAAAATGTGGAGAAGGCTCTGCTTGTACTGTCCTTAATGAAAAGGGATTTCTGACGTGAAATCTAGGCCATACCCCTTTAACCAGGGAACTTTATTAGTTTAATGCAATCAAAACCACACAGCTGTGGAAGAGATCGCTCAAGAGCCCGGCACAGACACAAACCTATCTTCCCGGCAACCAGGTGGTGGCTGGCTACGAACCATCATCTTTGACTAAAACGCCTAGCAGGATATTAGAAACAGATCACTGGAGGGCCACATACAAGAGAGCAAGTCAGAGTGCAGGTGTGAAACTGGGGATTGAACCTAGGGGCTTTCGACCTCCAACCTACACCCCAGCCCTAATTTATTTGTAAACAGAGTCTAAGTTGCTGAGACCCTTGCTAAGTTGCTGGGGCTGGTCTTAAACCTACAATCCTCCCGTCTCAGCCGAAGAAATATTTCAAGATTTGAGTGGATAGATAAAACCATTTCATTTCAGAGAAAAATCAGAAGCACCCATTCTGCAATTATTCTACCACTTCCCCCCTCCCCAAGCTCCTAAAACAATACACCTCAAAACCCAACACAAATCCAAATGCAAGCTGTTTTACTTATTTGGTACTGGGGATTGAACCCAGGAGCATTCTACCTCAACAGCCCCAGCCCTATTTTATTTTTTACATTGAAACAGGGTCTTACTAAGTCACATGGTCTAAGTTGCAGACGTCCTCAATTAAGTTTGAGGCTGGCCTTGAACTTGCAAGCCTGCCAAGTACCAGGATTTCAGGTGTGAGCCACCATGCCTGGCTAAGATGCTCTTTGCTTTACCTTCCATCGGCTCTGGAGCCATCCATGGAAATTCTACCATTTTGTAGAATTACTGTGTAGAGAGCCCCATGGCAGAGACCTCCTGAGCTGTCTGCAGAGCCCATACCTGTTTGTGAATAGTCCATCTCATGCCGTGCCCATGGATAGGCCTCAGGAAGGCACCAAGGAGTTCCCCAAAAGAAACAATGCAAAATAATGGGAAATAAAAGAATAAGATACTGCTGGTACCCTTTGGTTGCTTTTGTAGCCCCATAGACTATTTCCAGAGTGCTGATATAGCTTTGAACTATATATGGTCTCTGGCTTCAGCCCCTGAGCCACACTCCAGTCCCCTCACTCCTCCCCCATGGGCCGACCTCCCAGGACTGGGGTGGTCCCCTGAGCAGGCCAGGCCACCTGCAATTGCTCTGTTAGGAACTTGAGACTTGGGTCTGTTCGTGCTTGAACGTGGGGGCAGGACTCTGCCACTTTAGACCCAAGAGCGGGAAAGCAGAGAAGGTCCAGCCGCTGCTGACACAGACAGAAGCAGCAGAGGGCCGGGGCCTCGGGCCGACAGAACCACCCCTTGGCCCTGGTACTGCCAGGTCCCCGAGGTCAGGCAGCATTTCCTATCCCTGACCCCATAAACCACCCTGGGTAGCCTTAGGTGAATTCTGCTTTAATGCCTAAAGCTAGTTCCAGCAGGCACTTATTATCTGTGACCAATAAGACATCATAGGTCCAAGCTAACATCTAATGATGCACAGCCTCAGGAGAAGAGCTTATAATAAACATGTCTTCAGCAGCACATACAAAACTAGTTTCCAATTGCAAAGTCTATTTTACAGGTCCCCTTAGCCCAGCTTACAACCGGAGGAAGTTTGGCATTAATACATTCTCCCTCTCCTAAGTGAGAGGCTGTAAAATCTAAAACTCTTGGGGGAAAGGTTTAACTTTCAAATTTTCAATATTTAGGAAGAGTCTCCCAGACTCAGGACTTGTGCCAGAGGAACTGACACTGTGGTGAGAAGCAGGACGTCCATGCTGGCTGGAGCTTGGGTCACACACAGCCCGAAGCCACTGCGCCACTATCTACAAGTTAGCAAGCTCCCCGAAGCCTGAGGGGGGAGTAAGATCAGAATGTTGCTGACACTCCCTGGTTTCCCTGCCTAGAGATCTGGCTGTACTCATCCAAGCATCCGTCCACCCAATAATCACCACCTACCCCACCCACCGAGTGCCAAGCTCGGTACCACGCTGCCAGGCATACAGAGGTGACCGAAGACCTGTCCACCCGGACTTCCTTCCATGGAATGCTTACAGTTTAGCAAGAGAAGAAACTGATACACAGTTATGATCGCAATGTCCTGCAGTCTGCCATGGGGCGGGGAGCAGAGAAGCAGGGCAGGTTACAGGGCTATGGGGAAGGAAAGCTGTCAGTCCTACACACCAGAAAAAACAGGCCTCGGGTCTCTCTGTGAACTGACTTTGGGACCCTCCCTTAAGTGACTATTACAGAACTGGCTGCCAACCCAACTGCTCAGCCTCCCAAGGATGGAAAATAACAGCAATCCTAAACGCCTCCATTCCAGGAGGCGTTTTTTGAGGAAAAAGGGGAGAGCAAGTCACCCCAGCAATCAACTCCCCTTCTGTCTCCTAGGGGTCAGCAGAAACCCACCTGCAGGAGCCCAGGCCCTCCATGTGCTGGGCCACAATGACCAGCCCACTGGCTACACTACCCAGGCAGCACGCTTGGTCACGCCTGCCCGTCACCCGTGAGCACGCAGTGTCTTCCCCAGGGACCACTTGGATATATGAAAAGCCAGTTCCCAGAGAAACTGGAAAAGAAAAAGAGCAGCACTGTCATCAGAAATGTCCCCCTCATCTGTAACCGGGCTGAGCTGTAAGCAGACTCCCAGCAGCTCCTGAAAGGCCATAGCTCCGAGGACGCTGGCCGGAGCTTTAGTTACAATATCTCCTTTCACCGGCCCGTAGGCGCTCGGCCGCCCCCTCTCCTTCCCCGCACCACCCACCGGCCTCTGGGGCAGAGTCTTTTTTTTTTAACCTCTGTAACTAAAGAACCCGATGAGGCCACACGATAAGGGGACATTGGCCTAAAAACCCCAAGTTTCCAATTCCCACCGTCATGGTTCCGTTTTCACGCTTCACACACAGAAGACATTAACGAAGGCCCTAAAAATGAGAGACACGGCAGGCAGCCAGAGATACCCAACGCTCAATCAGAGCTGCCAGAGCAAGGAGAGCGTCAGCAGTTTGGGGGAGCCAGGCCCAAAGCTTTCTTCTGTTGGAGGGATGGATGGGTGTAGCCTCCACACAGGATCAGCAGCCTGCAGAAGGTTCGAGAACCCAAGGGGCCCCCCCCGGAAAGCTCTCCCAGAGTGCTCCACAGGGGCAAACCCTTCACAGCCAAACTGCTGGAAAAGGATGACTTATTTCTCCCACCTATTGGATCAGAAGAAAAATTAAGAGGCAGATAGAGACAGGAAACAAGAGGTAGGGGAACTTCTTTGCAAGGCCTCTGCAGCAGAACACCCCACATTCCCCAAGATGGGTCTATGCAGCGGCACCCAGTTTTCCACCAGAATTCTACAACCCCGCTGAACACAGGAAGGCAGAATCCCAGCAGGAATTTCACTTGTCTCCCCTAGAACTCCCCTTCTTTGATACTGGAGATTAAACCCAGGGACATTCTACCTTCAAGCTATACCCTCAGTGCTTTCATTAGTATTGTTTCAAAACAGGGTCGCCCTAGGTTGCTGAGAGCCTTGCTAAATTGCTGAAGCTGGTCTCAAACCAGCGATCCTCCTGTCTCGGCTTCTCAAGTACTGGGATTATAGGCGTGCACCATCATGTCCAGACATTTGTCTCCTTTTTAAAATAAAGGTCTCACAGCAAAAACTTTATCTGTCCACCTTTCCATGGAAGGCAGAAATTTAAAAATGTGCTTTATCCCTGGTGCAACAGATGCAAGTTAAATTCTTTTTATTAAATGAGTGCCTACTTCAAGTCAAAGGGACTCTCAAAATTCTGTCTGGGTTCAAGGTAACCGTTATCCACAGGATGAATGTTCTCTAAAAGAGCAACCTCAACTTGTTACACTGTGGGGAGCAAAAATATTTACATAAAAAGCTTAAAGACATGAGGAGCTAAGATGGCTACTTTGAGCAATTAAAATTCAACCAGCGCCTGTTGTCCTGCCCTGAGGATAGTGAACTTGTAACTTTCCTAAATTTAAGTGCTTCAAGGTTTTCGACCCACGCCTTTGTTTTCCCCCATTTAGATAAAATGTAAATAACAAATGTCTCTCCAAAACCTGATTGATATTATGTCATCTGGATTATGGGAGGGTATTCGAGGTCAGCCCTCAGTATTTATGTCACAAAGGTTGCTCAATAAAGTTGAACATTTGTTCCCCTTGCAAGGTGTGTGTGTCTGTCTTTTCTGTTTAAGCTTCCAGTGCGGACTGCAGAATGGGGAAACTGAGGCAGCAACTGGCCTGCTCCAACACTCGGTTCAGGGTCGGGAAAATTCAGAATACTTTAAGGAAAGCTCTTAAAAACAAAGTTGCATGAAAAGGCTTTATGAAAATCCTCACCCAACGCCCCCTCCCCGCACACATCCTCAGTTAAATGCTAAAGTTCTCACCAAGTGTCTACTTCGGAGATCTGTAGTATTTCACTGTATAGTTCTGTTGCTTTTCAACTGATCCGCTGACAAAAGCGGAGAGTACTTTGACAACCCCATCATCTGCATGTGGATGATTCATGTGCTACAGACCCTAACTTCCAGCTGACCTCCCGTGGGTGGACCAACTTGCTCCTGGATACCATCCCAACTGCCTGCCATTACAGGCTACAGGCATGCAAACCGGTCGTAAGACATGGGGAAACCAAATGAGGGAGCGATGTGGACGCCCTTACACGCAGTGCTCCCGCACAAATACGAGTTGGGGATTAGGTATTTTGGGGGGGAAACTGGCCCCACCACTTAACTTTAATATGAATTTTAAGGTGGTATATCCAACCTATTAAAGTGCACTTCAAGGGACTGGGAGTATAGCTAAGTGGTGGGGCACTTGCCTGGAGTACACAAGCGAGGCCCCAGCTTCCATCTTCAACACTTAAGTGTGCTTCAAAGAACCCTGGATCCTTGAGATTCCTCATAATCAGACTATTTACAGGATCAACTGCCATTATTTTTTTTTCCCTGTGTTGACATTTGCGTTGAGGGTACATACAGCCCTGGTCTGGGAAATGGCAAGAATCTGAGTAGGAATACAGTCGACTGGGCCACGCTGTCCTCAAGGGCACAGCGCCCTGCCCTCCAGGAACAGGCTTCCACTTTTTTCATTTTAATACTGTATGTGTGTAGGGGGGGTGGTGGTACTGGGGATGGAACCCAGGGGCATCCTACCTCTGAGGTACACCCCCAGCCCTTTTTTTTACTCTATATTTTGAAACAGGGTCTCAGTAAATTGCAGTGAGCCTCACTAAGCAGCTGAGGCTGGCCGCGAACCTGCAATCCTGTCTCAGCCTCCCAAGTACTGGGATTACAAGCGTGCGCCACCATGCCCAGCTTTAATACTATTTTCAATGAAGGTCTTGATGGATGAGGCATTCCAATCCACGCCTTCATTCTGTAATATACTATGGGACATATCAGGCATTTGGTGACATTCCAACCAAGGCTGCTGTCCTGGGCTCATCAGCCACTTTCTTCATGGGACGTCGCTTTCACTTGAGTCACTAGCCAAGTACGGCTGCTCAGAGGTGGCTTTACAGTGGAGACTCCTGAAAAGTTGTGAAGTGAGCCAGACACTTCACCAAAGCTGGCTGATGGTATGCATTGCCAAGCATAAACTCCAGCTTTTAAGCGAGAAGTCCAATCTTAGAAAACATGCCTCTGCCGTCGGTTTGACAGCTTTGGAATAAAGGTTTTTTTGTTTTGTTTCATGAGACTGATGGCGATATTAACAATCGTGAGGTCTTTGATGTTATAGAGTGAAATGCATCAACATTTAAAAGATCTGAGGAACTCAGCGAAATGGTGTTTTCCAAACAACCAAAGAGTTTACACAAGCGCATGAAAGAGCCACCCAACATGTCAGACTGACAGACAGACCGGGCTTCTTATCCTCCATTACAACTAACCTCTCCGAAATTACCACAATGGTGTCACGTGCCTGTAACCCCAGTACTTGGGAGGCTGGGCAGGTTTGAAGCCAGCCTTGGCAACTTAGGGCGACTGAGCAACCTAGCAAGACCCTCTTTCATAAGAGAAGGGAGGTGGAACACCCTTGGGTTCAATCCTTAGTACCATAAGGAGAAAAAAAAAAAAAAACTTTCCAACTTTTCCTATCAAAAAGAATCCTGCTTTTAGAAAAAGCTATTAAAACACTCTTTCTTCCTACTTCCAATTACGTATCTATACTAGACACACTTCAACCAAAACCTATCACAACAGATTGAAGGCAGAAGTGGCTTAGAGTCCAACTGTGTTTTATTTAAGTCAAACATGAAAGAGATGTAAGACACTACCACCCTTATTAAATCTTTGTGGTTTTGGGGGGAAAAAAATGTCGTTTTCCACAAAATTCTGTCGTTTATGTTAACCTATAAAGGGATTACTGTTTTAAATTAACTTTTTTTAGATTTCTCCTTTTTTAATATAACACCCACATAAACAAAAGTTCTTTGGAGTCCCCAGTAATCTTTAGTATTATAAAGTTATCCTGAGACCTAACAGTTTGAGAATCACTGCCTTAACTGAATGTGTATTTGAAAAAATTCAAAGTGCTATTTTTTAATATGCCCAAGTAAAAGTGAGTTGCAGGTACTGTGGGTCATAAGTAGTACTTCTAATAAACTTGGCTTTTAGAGATTAAACCTAGAGGCATTCTACCTCCAAGCTACACCAATTTTTTTTTTTTTTTTTTTTTTTTTTTTTTGTGGTACTGGGGATTGAACTCAAGGGAATTCTACCTCTGAGCTACACCCTCAACTCTATCTTATTTTTTTTCAAACAGGTTCTAAGTTGCAGAGGCTCTAAGTAGCTGAGGCTGGCCACAAACCAGATCCTCCCGTCTCAGCCTCCAAGTACTGGGATTATAAGCGTTCGCCACGTCTGGCTTTTTTTTTTTTTTTTTTTTTTTTAAAAAAAACAGGGTCTAAGTTACTGAGGAATCTCACCAAGTTGCTGAGGCTGCCCTCTAACCTGCAATCATCCCGTTTCAGCCTCCCAAGTACTGGGATTACAGGTGAATGCCACTACACCCAGTTTAAGCTTAGCTTTTAGAACTACCTACTCTGCTATCACACACAGGGATCACATCTTAATGTAACTTTTACATTAAAACCAATGTAATGCCCCCCAATACCAAGGGCACTCTACCTTCAAGCTATATACCCCCCAGATCTGCTGACACACACTTTAAAAATGGTCTCGCTAAGCTGCTGAGGCTGAACCTGGATCTTCCTCTCTCAACGCCCCCAAGTACTGGGATTGCTGACCACGCCCGACTTTCGCCCGTGTCCCATATCCCTCAGTCTCCTGCTCACCTGTACTTCCTGGGGCCTTTTTTCTAGATGCTGCTAGAGGCTCAACAACTCTGCCCTAATGGACTCTATTGCAGGAGCCTTCACCCACCCACCCTCCTTGTGTATTCATTCAACAAAACCCACTAATCATCTGTTACAAGCCAGGCACTGTGCTTGAGCTTCTTGGGATCAAAATGTTGAAAGATTATACTTTTTATCAGGGCTACAAACTATGTTCTCAAATGTTCCTAAATTTTCTTTTGGTACTGGATATCTAACCCAGGGGCATTCTACCCCCAAGCTACATCCCCAGTCCTGTTTTTTCTTTACTTTGAAACAGGGTCTAAGTTGCAAAGGGCCCAAGTAGCTGAGGCTGGCCAGTAGTGAACCTGCGACCCTAATCTTAGCCTCCCAAGTACTGGAATTAACAAGGGTGCACCACCACGCCAGGCTCTTAGAGTTTTTCCCCCAATTCCAAATTTCCTTCAAGTGGAGAGATTTCTTTGTCCTAAACCTGAGAGCTATTATCTAGTTTATTTTATCCTGCCCATGATTTTATGACAAAAATAACTAAAATTTCATGGTGAGAATTTTATGGACAGAGGGACTTGATACACTCACCCTCACCTCCTTCACCTGAAAAAGCATGCCTCCCAGGAGCCCATGAAAGCCAGCCCCCAGCATCAGAAGGGGATCCTGAGACCAGCCCCGCAGGAGGCTCCAGAGACTCCAAGTTGCCCCTATTGGCAGGACGACCAGAGACCGCATAGATCCCCTTACAAAGCCAATTAGCCGAGTGACGGGCGTGCCATACACCCCACGCCGAGAGTCAGAGCCAGATTCCAGAGGACACAAAGTTGTCCATTAGCCACACTGCCTGAACATAAATGACTGCTTCCAATATTCACTTCCTAACGAGGTTTAATTCAATCACAACTTTAAAACACAGCAACTGCCTAGAAAACTGGTGTGGAAAGTCAAGGTAGCCACACAGAAATCCATCCAAATCTGTTAATTGGGGGTAACCGTTCTATGATTCTGTGTCGTTTGCCTTTTCCAAAATCAGTATAAAAGAAAATCCAACTTGGGGGAGTGATTTTTTTTTTAAAAGAAAAAAAAGGCTGGGGCAAATTAGAACAAAAAGGAGTGGAGGCAACTTCTATTCAGGGTATATGAAGGGCCACTACACACAACAGACATGATCGTTTTTCTTGCCTTCTTTCACACTAAGCACAAAGTGTAGTATGAGCCACAAATATCCACGTGACTTCTGCCCGCCAACAGGATTTGAGGTGGAGAGTGATGCTGGAGTTGAAGGGAGTAGGTTCAAATTCCAGTTCTGCCACCAACCCTTATTTTTAAGCCTTCGTAAGGGAAGGTCAATCTTAATCTCACAGGGATGGTGGGAATACGCAGGCTGATATTGCTATTTTTTTTTTTTTTTTTTTGCGGTACTGAGGATTGAACCCAGGGGCATTCTACCTCCAGGCTACACCCCCAATCCCATTTTGTAATTTTTTTTTATTTTGAAACAAGGTCTCACTAAGTCGCAGACAGCATGAGTAGCTGAGGCTGGCCGAGAAACCAGATCCTCTGGTCTCAGCCTCCCAAGTACTGGGATTACACACGTGCACCACCACGCCCGGCTTTGATATTGCTTCTATTAGAAGGGTAAAACTTTAAAAATAAAAAAAAGCAAAATATAATGTGTATAGTAGTATTAAGAATTAGGAGATAGATGATCAGGGAAGATGTCTTGAAATTTTTTTGTAGGTATGGTACTGGAGACCAAACCCAGGGGCATTCTACCTCCAAGACACAGCCCCAACACCATTTTATTTTTTGGTTTGAAACGGTCTCACTCGGATGCTAAGAATCTATGTTGCTGAGGCTGTCCTCACACCTGCGATCCTCCTGTCTCAGCCTCCCAAGAACCAGGATCTCAGGTGTGCACAACTACACTGGGCTAAAATGGCACTTAATGAAGAGGCTCAAAGTCCTTTTTACAAGGCTGAACAGGAAATTTCCACTCAATGTTATTCTTGGGCTTCATGAGCCCAAGTATTTACTGAACAGTCACTGTGAAGAAAGTCACTGATTCTTAACCTTGAGTCACGGCCCTCCCCTGAGTGTGTAGAGAGATCCAAGAAACCTCACCCAGAAAACACAGCTGGCAGGCTTAAAAAAGGGGGAGGAGTGATGGGGGCCCCCAAGCCTATTGATAGGCCTTACCTAAAGACATACAATGCTGGCCATTATGATGCTATTGATTTTGAAAAGAAGCCCAAGGTCACCTGGCCCAGCCTCAAGTAAAACACCAAGTTCCTCCTCCCCGTATCTTATCTCTGAATGGCACCAGTATCCACCCTGCTGCTGAAGTCAGGACCTAGGAGTCACCCCGATACTGTCTCCAGTCTCCCTCCATGTTTGATCTTGCACTCAGCCATCCTTTTCCAACTATGGCCCCTGTGTCCACCTCCTCTGGCCAGGCTGCCATCCTCCTCAAGCAGGACCTGCTTCTGTCCTGTCCACTCCAAGGTCCTTCTACCTGGGCTCTGCACTATGGGCCAAGACAGCTTTGAAGGCTGATCCTACCAAACCCTCTTTCCCCGCCCCATACCCACTTATATCTCTTCCATAACTTCCATAAACTTAGTAAAACAAAGGATACTTTAAGTGAGATTAGCTGTCACAGAAAGTGAAGGGTCCTATGGTTTCTCTCAGATGTAGAAGCTAGGAAGTAAATGGGATACAGGACAGACTTTAGATAGAGGAGAAACGCCAGTGGAGTGATGGAGAGGGTCCAGGGGAAGGTGGTCATGGAGGGGGATTAATGAACACTTCCATTGACATGATGTTCATGTATGTACATAAAGTATCAATGCCAATCTCAGTATCACGTACGGGGTTGAGGAGGGAGCCGAGGGAAGCTCATCCAGTGCTGTGTGCACGGATGTCCCTACCGCTCTACACTACATCACGATGTGAGACTACAGTGTACCACTAAAAAATATACTTAAAGCCAAGCACGGTGATGCACGCCTATAATCCCAGTACTTGGGAGGCTGAGACAGGAGGATGGAAGGTTGGTGACCAGCCTCAGCAACTTAGAGAGGCCCTCCACAACTTAGAGACCCCGTTACAAAATAAAATTGGGCTGGGGGTGTAGCTCAGAGGTAGAATGCCCTTGGGTTCAATCCTCAGTAACACATACGAAAAAAATAAAATACAACTAAAAAATTTTAACAAATATTTTTAAAAATTTAGCTATATACAATGAAAAAAGAAAAAAGTTACTCCATTCTGTCACTAGTAACAAAGAGTGATGTGCCTCTGGAACAGATAAAGGGAAGAAAAAAAAATTATGTGGGGGAAAAAAACAAGGCAGAGAGAGGTTCAGTACCTAAAACATCAACAGCCCCTAGGTACATCCTCATTAACTCATGCACAATATGTAGAACAAATGTTCCACACAGTCAACAAAACCATATCCCCCCCCACACACACACCCCTCTTGTTTTGGAATTAGCAATAAAGTTATTCACATTCCCAACATCCAAAATTATCTACTCTTAACATCTTCACATATTTGTGTCTTTAAAAAAAAAAAAGAATTCATGCAATGCAGAGTAGAAAACAAATCCAAAAATAAACCAACCCAAATGCCAACACATAGAAAATATTAACAGTAGGCAAAAACCATTCTAGACATCTTTCTACAAATGTGGATAGAAAAATACACAACAGGCAAAGTGCCTCACCTCTATAAAAATAGGATCATTCTACATTTCATTTTTTTATATTCAATTTTTTTTTGGGGGGGGGGTTTGGGATTGGACCCAGGGGCATTCTACCTCCAAGCTATATCCCCTGACCCTTTTGGTTTTTTTTGTTTTTGTTTTTTTGGGTTTTTTTGGCGGTACTGGGGATTGAACTCAGGGGCATTCTACCTCCGAGCTATACCCTCAGCCCTATTTTTTATTATTTTGAAACCGAGTCTAAGTTGCAAAGTGCCTCACTAGGTAGCTGAGGCTGGCCGCGAACCCGGATCCTCTGATCTCAGCCTCCCAAATGCTGGGATTACAAGCGTGCGCCACCACGCCCGGTTTGTATTTTATTTTGAAACAGGTTCTCACTAAATTCCTGAGGCTGGCATTGAACCTGTGATTCTCATGTCTCAGCCTCCCCAAGTATTAAGACAACAGGCATATGCCTGGCTAAATTTTTTTGACTAACAAAATAAAACATAAGATTCAAGGTTAATAGGTATCAGGGCTGAGGCTGTAGCTCAGTGCTCCATGAGCTTAGCATGTAGGAAGCCTTGAGTTCTATCCCCAGCACTGTATTAAAAATAAAGATTAAGAGGTAGAGTGATTTTTTTTTAATGACCATCTTCAGTTTTAGGCAAGCTGGCTGACTATTCTGAGCCGTGAACACCAGCATTCTACTCCTTCCTTGCAAGGTTCTCGCTGCCTCCAGATTTGCTCTGTTGCATTATCTTGACAGTGTCCAGGCAGAACTTTCCAATACAGCCCCAGCCCCACAATTCTCACAGCTGTCTGTCCGGCACTAGTTCTACCTGCATGTAATTAAGTTCAGACAATCACCCTGCCTCCCACTGCATCTCCATGTCTGAATTCCTTTCTCGTATTTGTTTTTTGTGGTACTGAAGATAGAGCCTAGGGGCATTCTACCACCAAGCTACACCCCCAACCCTATTTATTCTTTATTTTGTAACAGGGTCTCACTAAGTTGCAGAGGGCCTCAGTCATTAGCTGAGGCTGGCCACGAACCTGGATCCTCTGGTCTCAGCCTCCCAAGTACTGGGATTTCAAGTGTGTGCTACCACGCCCAGCTTGCATTCAGCTTTACACTGCATAGACTTTAACACTTCCTCAAAATAGGGTCCACAACTGATGCAGTCCCTGTGGCATCCTGGAGTCTGTGTGTGGCAGGGACTCCCAAAAGCTTTGCCAAGAGGCTGAACTTTTAACTAAGGAATGGTGCTGAAACAGAGTGTAACCTTTTAAGCCACATATAGAGCATCTATAGCCCATGTAAGATAATCCAAAATCTTGAATTCCTTGCATAACACCTGTAGAAAATTCACTGGAAATCTTTAGAACTTTTACAAGTTGCCTTCCTGTTCAATATTTTTTCTTTGGTAAACTGAAAAAAAAAAACAAAAAAAACCCTGCAATGTGTTTTTTGTTTTATCCTGTAGTACTAGGGATTGAATCCAGGGCCTCATGTATAGTACTCAACTACCAAGCTACATCCCCACCCCTTTAAATTTTATTTGGAAACAAGATCTAAGCTGCCCAGGCTGGCCTCAAATTTACAAACCTCCTAGCTCAGTCTCCTGAGTAGCTGGGATTACAGGTAGGCACCACCTCTCCCGACTTGCAAGGTGACTTTTTAAGGATGTTAAGGCAACCATGCAATAAAAGGAAAACTAAAATTGTTTAGAGAATAGCCAGTCCAAGTTTGATTTCAAACTCTAAGCTGCTATCACACTGTGCTAGAATCCTACTGGCGTGATCAAGTACCTAAGTTAATTATTTGTGACTGATAACTATTTATAACTCATCTCTTCAAAACAGTTCCTTTCTTAGGACTACTCTTCAAAATTCAAAACCATGGGGATTGTTTAAAAAGGGCTCCCCCCCTTTTCAGGAAACTTCAAGGTGAGATATACGAAATTGATAAGCACTCACAAAGCAAGGCACCTCTCCCTCAGATCACACGGAATATGCACATGTACCCATTCCAGAATAGATACTTCACTGCAAACAGGAAGACTTTAGATGAATGTTCACAACCTAAGGCCCATCAGAATTGATACTTTGGAGGATTAAATGCGGACGGGTTTGCCATGATTTAGTGGAGATAGAACTTGAAGAGTTGGCTTAGTATATACTGTCTGGAAGGCATACCATATCCCCAAACCTCTGTATTAAACAGTAAGAACTAAGTTGTGATGCTGCACACCTGTATTCCCAGTAATGTGGGAGGCTGAGACAGGAGGATCACACAGGTTCAAGGACAGCCTCAGCAACTTCATTAGGCCCTTGGCAACTTAGGGAGAGCTTGTTTCAAAATGAAAAATAAAAAAAGAGCTGGGGGTGTAGCTTGAAGGTAGAATGCTCTGGGTTCAATCCCCAATACCAAAAATAAATAAAAGGATTACAAGAATCCTAAGATGCATGCCAGTTACTTTTCAAGTTTGTGATAATGTGTCTATCCTGTCTGCAGGCATAAAGGATTTAAGGGCTCCACCACTCTGCATCGCTCTCATTTCCAAAAAACTCCCCTGAGATATCCCAGGCTGCTGGCCATTGCCCCTTTTAATAAGAACTCACTGTCAAGTTCCTCCTTGGCCCTATAGGGATCCAACTGCCTCCCCCAGTCTTCCTAATTACCAAATAATTTTAGCAAAATTATTCTTCTGGCCTAAACATTTTGATATCAATGATGGATGTGAATGACTCCCAAGTAAAGCATTCCTGGGTTATCCACATTCGGATCAGCTTGGCTTGCTTAGGATACACAGGGCACCCATGTGACACTTGGCCTTACTCTCCCCACTGAGTTTTTTTAAATACTCTAATATGCTTGCTCCAATTTTCCATCCAAGTGGAGTTGATGCTCTCTTGTCTTAAGGAAACAAAGCAGGCATGGCCACGCCTAAGACAAATTAACCTTTTAAGAAAACATTGCTGTTTGCACAGCAGAATCTCCAAGTCCCTGCTGATCCTTCTGCTATGAGAGTTTCCAGAACTTTTGAAACTTAACCTCAACTGGTGCCATGTTCTGACAAACTTAAAAAGTTCTGATGCCAGCATCCCCAGCCCTCTGCCAAAGGCTGGTCCACCAACCCAAAACCTAGTTTCCTGGGGGCTTGGTAATTGTTTTCCATTACTGAGATTATCTTCGAGCAAAAGTCCTTACATGTGACTGAGCTATTGTCCAAAACATTTTACAGTGTGTAGCTTGTCAGGTTTAAATGTCCTTTTGATCTGTTCCCCCCTAAGAGCTTAATGGCATATATAAATGAGATGAAGGCTTGTTTAACAGAACTAATCCACGTCCTTTTGACTCAGAAACAGCCTTTACTAGTAAGCCTGGAATTAATAAAGTCCACATTAAATGGCAAGGCTTACAACTTTTCAGCTCATGTAATACAAGTTCTAATTCAGACCTTTTACTTTTACCTCTGTTACATAATTTTATCAAAAGCATTTGAAAATCTGATTAACCTTGCATTCATAGAATGGCAGATCTCAGGGTCTTAATTTTGGGTTATTTTGCCGCTGTGTCCATAGAACACTGTGGTCCTTGGTGGCCTTCAGGGGCAAGCCGCCACTCTGCTCAGCAACTGGAAGAAATCAGATAGGGTTTGGGGTTACCCTGGCCAAAGGAAGCAGTGTCTATTTAAAGGTCTTTGGGGAAAAGAGAAAGGATTCCGGAGTTTACAGTTCTCCAAATGTACTCAACAGCTGCTCTAAGTTCCCCTCAAGTAAGTAGTAACAGCAAAACAGTATTAAGTACCTAACATGCACAACAGAATAGGAACTCAACTTCCTTTATAGGAATGGTTTTTCAATCACTCTAGGAAGACTGTAGGAGTCATGTAAGAAAAAAAAAATTTAAGCATGCACTAAAATTAAACTTAGGGGAGATTCAAAGTGAGTTAATGAGAGGTATCTAATTCCAAAAACTAAAGAAGTGGGAGATTTTACAAAGAATTCATCGTCCTTTTGAGCCATTCTTTTCAGAAGGCCTTAAAAGAAAGATGGATTAAATTCTAGAGCAAATAAACAGCAGAACCACAGTGCTGACTCCCTGAGCCAGTGATGTAAGAAGTATACACTGGAAACTTTGTAACACTCTGGAAGGTTGGAACCAGAGAAGACGGCCTTGCAGGTAACACCAGATACCAGCTCGCCCAGGGATGTAGTGACAGTAACTGTTCGTATGTTTTTTGGTTCTGGGATTAAACTCAGGGTCATTTTACCCTTTGAGCTATATACCCCTAGCCCTTGTTCTTTATTTTGAAATGACGTCTAAGTTGCTGAAGCTGTCTTCACACCTGTGATCCTCCTGTCTCAGCCTCCCAAGTACTGGGATTACACACCCAGCTAACAGTAGCCATTTAAAAGCAATTTGGTTCCATTTCTTCTGAGAACACAAGGAGCTCTCGGAACCAACGTTATAGCCACTCCTCATCCTACCGGGTTCCCCCACACATACACCCCACACTCTTCAATAAATGAGGGGATACCAGCAAGACAAAGCCTGGCTTCTCTGCAACAATGGACACTATACAAAGGTGTACCAGAAAACGGTGAACCCAGTCAGCCCAGGATGGTGATCACAGGAATACGCCTGTCATTTCTTCTATTACCTTGAGATCGGGAAATATCCTTCTCCTAATGAAACAAGACAACAGCCTTTTGAATTTGGTTGCTATCTACAAAAAAGTATTTACCATAAATAGTCGTGTCTGAGAAACAGCTGTATGAAACTTCTGCCAGGCAGAGCCAATTCAAATAGAGTCCTATCCCACCCAAATGTGCTCTTTCTCCATCTCTCCCCTCCACAGCCTGCTCAAATGCCATCAAAACCCAGATACAGCTGCAGAATCTTGGGTCATAATTTTTTAAATTTAGTCTATACGACAATCTAAAAAACCCATATGCTTAAAATTAGTGGGGGAAATGTTGCATTCTTCGCATACCAAATCCGTTTTACTAAATAGCTGAGTAAGGAAAATAATCCTGGGAGTCAGAAAAACTAACGCAAAGAAAATATACGGTCCTCATACATGCTCCCAGAGCCAGGCTTGGTCACCGCTTCCTCCAGACAATAACCACTTGGTAAAGCAGCGAAAGTGCTTATGCTAATATTCAGAGTGTTATTCACAAAGTGTTTTTTGTTTGGGTTTTGTGTTTTCTGCAAAGTCAAAACAGGCAGTTCTGAAAATTGGACTGAAGTTTTCCTCCTAGAGCCAGGCAGAAATGAACAGTGACAGGCTTGGTCAGCGACCAGAGCCAGCCAATGTTTTCTGGTGATTGCAACCAAGACACAGCAGCCGCAAAAATGTCACTTCCAGATGCTCCCTGAAGAAAAGATAAATGTGAGGCCAGGCTGCAAAAAGGACCCAAGGGAGTCTTCAAAATGCCTCAGGAGATCAGTCAGGAAGAACTGGAGAGCCTACTGGAAGAACTCAGAGGGTTAAAACCACCTTTCCCAGAAGAATGAGCCACGAGCCACTCCTCAAGTGGGCATTAAAAAAAAAAAAAAAAAAAAAGTTTCTCAGATTTGAAAGATACATACCTAAACAAATATGCTGCCTGTAAATCTTAAGAATTAAAGGGGGGGGGCTGTCTCTTGGAAAGGCACAAAATAATTTAAGAGCCTGGGCTAAAACATTAGCATTTAAGATTTCTTCAAGAATTCTATTGAATCAAGGTGTGTGTGTGTGTGTGTGTGTGTGTGTGTGTGTGTTGCTGGGGATTGAACCCAGGGGCATTCTACCTCTGAACTACAACCCCAGCCCTATTTCATTTATTTTGAAGTAGGGTCTCACTAAGTTGCTGAGGGCCACATTAGGTTGCTGAGGCTGGCCTCAAACTTGGCAATCCTCCTGTCCAAGCCTCCCAAGTACTGGGATTATAGGAGTGCACCACCACACCCAGCTTCTTTTAACATTTTAATAAATGCTGGTGCCAAGTTTTTTGGTATTTCCCTAAAAAAAAAAAAAAGAAAAGAAAAAAAAAGGAAGAAAAACAACCCAGTATTGAGGTACATTAAAAAACATTGGGTTTTATTAGCTCAACCAGGTTTAAAATTTAGGTCTATTGCAAATATCTACCTCCAGTTTCCTTGTTTGAAAAGTGTAAGAAAATCTTAAAATTGAGAATTTGAAGTAAGGTTAAAAAAAAAAAAGAAAACTGCTTGGTCTCAGGGGACAGTGAACTGTTTCTATTCTTGTCTCCAGTTCTTGTACCTCTTTATCCTTTCCAAGCCCTCAGACATCTTGGGGTCCCCTGGAGGCCTCCCTGACCCCTTCCTCCGATTCCTACCTTCCAGGATTCTGAACAGATTCTTACAAACCTTAATGGAGGTATGTCCAGCACAGTCAAGCCTAAGGTGAAGGCAGTGAACACCAAAACCCCGGTCCTATTCAAGGATCCTGAGGAGACCTTGCATTTCTCCAGTAGAGAAAACCTAGGCACAGAGCAGAGTTTGAAGAACCTGAGAGGAGCACTCTGGAGCACGTGGCCCTGCAGGAAGGTAAAATGCAGGATGGTACCCTGCTGGCCTAGACCCCGCCTGACTCTTCTAGGGAGTTAGGGAAGGAGGGACAGTGGGGCCATCCCTTCTTTTAGATGCAGAGTCCTTCCTTGCTATTGCTGTGATGTTTAAAAAGAAAATCACAAACAAGAGTTGCTGGATAGGGGGGTTGGGGGGGGGGTGTGACTAGAGAAAGGTAAATACTTACAACAGGTATGACTGGCAAGAATGGCAAGAAGTTAATAACTTAGCAAGGCGTGGTGGCGCAGGCTTGTAAACCCAGTGCTTGGGAGGCTGAGACAGGAGGATCGCAAATTCAAATCCAGCCTCGGCAACTTGGAGAGGCTCTCAACAACCTAATGAGACCCTGCTTCCAAATAATGAAATCAGGCTGAGGATATGGCATGGAGGTAGAATGCCTCTGGGTTCAATTCCCAGTACCAAAAAAAAAAAAAAAAAAAAGGTATTTAGCCTAAGAAAAATGAAAAGCCAAACCAGGCATGGTAGGGCACATCTGTAGTCCCAGTACTTGGGAGGCTGAGACAGGAGAATGGCAGGTTGTAAGACCCTTAGCACCTTAGCAAGTTATTTCAAAATAAGAAAAATAAAAAGGGCTGAGAGTATAGGTTGGAAGTTCAATCCCCAGTACCGGAAGGAAGGAGCAAAGGTAATAGCTGAAGGAAGATAAATAGCCAAGTCCTAATTACATTTGGTCATTTTTTTGAACATTTATTCTTTTACAATTGGCATGCTGCACTGGCTTTTTACTACTGGTTTATTATCTTTCAAGTTCATCCATGTTGTGCCATGTATCAGAATTGCCTTCCTTTCAGGGCTGAATAATATTCCACTGTTTCACATTTTGTATATGTATCCATCCTTCCATGGATACTTAAGTTGCTTCCACCTTCTGGCTTTGTAAGTAATGCTATGAACGTGAGTGTCCAAATAATCTGTGTAAGTCTCTGCTCTCAATTCTTTTGGGAATATACCAAAAAGTGGAATTGCTGGATCATATGCGTAACTTTTTTGAAGAACCCCCATACTATTTTCTACAGCAGTTAGGACTTTTAATTTCCTTACTGACAAAGCCTAATAGTTCCAACTTTTTCATATCCTCACCAACACTTTTGGGGTTTTTTGCTTATTTTCTTTCATAACAGCCATCCAAATGATTGTGAGTGAAATGGTATCTCATTATGGTCTTCACTTGTTTCCCTAGAAACCAGAGATGTTGAACACCTTTTCATGTGCTTACTTGGCCATTTGTATGCCTTCTTTGGAGAGATGTCTATTCAAGTCTTGTCCACTTTTTAGTCAATTTGTCTAAAAGTATATTGAGTGACAAATGCAGGACCTAAAAATATAATTTTAGCACACAGGAAAAAATACGCACACCTATCAGAAAGGAAAGTATAAAATGATTAGCAAAGATTGCTTCTGGAGAGGAAGATCATGTATGACAGTTTTTTAACATTTCATCTGCAACACTTCTCAAGAAAAACACCTATGACTGGCATAATGGAGGGAAGGAGACAAATTTTTAAAACTTTGACCCAAACAGAGTCAAGGTTGCAACCGACTTTGAAACTGTTTTCAAACAAGAGATCATAGGAGTCTCTAAAGTTACCTCCACAGAAGGAAGACCATGTACTTCTGCTTGTCCTGTCAGGACCCACACAGATATACCTCCAGCAGCCTTGTGATGACTCCCGGGAGATGCTGATTACATGGCTTGCAAGGATAGGACTCCACTCTTCTCTCCACACACAGAGCCCAGACTCCTTTCCCTCAGCCCACAAACACAGGAAGATAGATTTCCTCTCCTTGCAGAACTTGAAAACTAGTTCAAAAGAGATGAACCTAACAGCTGATGAATATAACTGTATAAAGGACAATTGAATGACCCTACAAAGATGTGCCTCAGTGCTGGGAACGTGGCTCAGAAGTACAATGCTCACCTAGCATGTGCAAGGCCCTGGGTTTGATCCCCAGCCACATACACAAAAAATATACCTCAAATCACATTAATGTAGACCTCTCCCCCAAGGAAACCTTTCTATTCAGACAAGACCACTTTCTCCATCTGCTCATCAGAAAACACCTTGAAAATCCATGTAATCACAAGAAAATAAGGACTGGGTGCCTTTGATAATACAAAATGTTTCACCATTTAGGAGAATTCATTTCCAGTATTAAAAAAAAAAAAAAAAGGTAGGGGGGGCACCAAGTACTATGTGCACATGTATGTCACTGTCAACATGATTTACATTATGTGAGATAATGCATCAATAAAAGCACATTAAAAAAAAAAGGTACATTTGTTACAGTGTGTTAGATTCTCTATTAGGCAAAGCCGGTATGTTTTAAACTATTTGCAATGCAGACTTCATTGGTGCAAACTACTTTGGTACTCCTTTCTCTTGGAGAGCTAATTTCTTATACAGAACCTAGGATGGAGATCACTGCTCATAAAAGACATAAAGTCTACATTTTATGTAAAGAAGGTTTAAGGACCAGCCTCTTAAATCACAAACAGATCCCTTAAAGATACCAGGGGCCTATTTTAGACTTCACAGAACCGGAAGAATGGGCCTAACCTTGGATGATGGTCAAGTCTTCAGATGTCAATGTCTCCCTCCCCCTAATTTCCCACAACTCCCACCAGACCCTACAGCAGAGGCTATGAAACGACTTTAGCAAAGTACCTGACTGGCTGGGGTGTGGCTCAGTCCAAGAGTGCATGTCTAGCATGCTCAAGGCCCTGGGTTCAGTCGCTAGCATAAAAAAATTACATCATATATGTATATAAGAAGAACAAAGAGAGATGCACCTTGGGTATCACCAGAATTACCATGACCTAGTCCCAGAGGCATTATATTTATACATTCTGTTACAGGTAGACCAGAAGTTATTTTTTCCTGACATTGTTAAAAGAAAAAAAATTGGGAATTGATCCCAGGGGGCATTCTACCACTAAACTGCACCCTCAGTCCTTTTCATTTTTTATTTTTGTACTGGGGATTGAACCCAGGGACATTCTACTTCCGAGGTACACCCCAGTCCTTTTCATTTTCCATTTTGAACCAGGGTCTCCTTAAGTTGCTGAGGCTGGCCTCAAACCTGCAATCCTCCTGTCTCAGCCTCCCAAGTACCGGGATTACAGGCATGCGCCATTGTGCCCAGCTAAAAATAATTGGCTTGCTACCGCTAAATTCAAAAGGAAAGGGGAAATGCTGGTGAAACCTTCCACAATAAGAGGGAAAAAATATAAAAAATACTTTTCAAGACAGGTGAGCAGCTTACAGTCTTTAGGACTGTTTTCACTGAGGAAAGGCAACGACTGCAGGGCCATGTCAACAACACAGCTGTCAGAAATAACAGCAACAAGGATAATACAGATGCGACAGGGACAAGAACAGGCACATCAAATATCCCCATTCGTCCCTGGGCGCCCTGCCCCGCCCCTTGTGCGGTCACATGACTCACCCCAGCCAATGGGCTGCGAGCGGAAGTGTCATTTCCAACAGGCCTGAGACTCTAGACGCTGGGATCCTCCAACTGGAGAACACGCCACACACTGACATGCGATGCACTTGCGGCCAGGGAGAAGCAACCTGCTGTTGTGTGGAACCTCTGACATTTGAGGAGTCGTGTGTTGCTATAAGCATACGGCACTGTATATTCCAATAAACATGACACAGGCGTAAAGCTTTAAATTCATAAAGTGGCACCGGCCACACGGGAGAACACAACAGATGTGGATCCGAGCCTTCGGAGGCACAAGAGAGGAGCAATGCAGACGCATCTTGTTTACAAGAAGCCCGAAAACGAGGCCAAAGGAGAAACCGCCAGGCCAAGAAGTCTCTGGAGTAAGATCTTCGAGACGGCACCGACCCAAGTCCCCCCTTCCCCGATAATTGATCATCTGAGTCCAAGAAGTAGGGAGCTAAGTTTCCCAATTATTCTTTCTGGCATCCCATATCTACACATCACCCCAAAAGCACTAAATAAAACTTCTCTGCAGGGCTGTCGGCATTATCTTAGACATAACCCCTGGTTAATTTATGGAGTTGCTCCAGGGATTTGAAATATGGAGCAGTGACTAATACAGACAAAATTCTTACTAAAAGAGAACAAAAATAAATGGTCTATACAAGCGTTGAGTGAATGTACAGCCAGTCCTGCGGCCACATTGCAACTGTCAGCCCATTACCAGCCTCGCCCACACTCAAGGGAGTCCAAAACTTTCTCCTGTTGCTATTTTAAAATCCACCTTAATTTATAAAATTCTGTAATCTAGTTAATATCCACAGATCTGACCTCTCAAATACCCCCCTTTTCCCTACAATCATCCTGAGACCTCCTTAACAAAATAGTTCAAAATGGAGTTGAGTCTCTAATACAATATTCTGGCTTAATGAAATCTCCCTGGAACACCCAACAAATGCTTACAGGCCTAGCATTTTATCTGTTTTATCTCTTCCAATAGGATGAGTAGATATTACAGCTGAACAACTCTAATATTAAGAAATCCTTTTACTGGGATACACAAATGTCCCAGCTGAGCAAAAAGAGGATGAGGAGCTGGGTACCTCTGAGTCACACCATATTCACCATCTCTGAGCAAAGAGCTTAGCTTCCCAGCTGTTTCCTTCTGTATTGATATCCAAGAGGCAGGCAGAGAGAAGGGGCAACTAAGACCGGTTCACTGAAAGCTAAGTGTTGAATGCACGTAAAAAGAGTTTTATCCATTTATTGCAGTACTGGGGATTGAACTCAGGGGCATACTACTTCCACGCTATGCCCCCAGTCCTATTTTTTTATTCTTTATTTTGAAACAGGGTCTAAGTTGCCGAAAGCCTCACTAAGTAGCTGAGGCTGACTGCAAACCTGGATCCTCCGGTCTCAGCCTCCCAAGTACTGGGATTACAAGCATGCACCATCACACCTTGCTATCCTTTTTTAAATTTTGAAACAAGATCTCATTAAGTTGCTAAAGGGTCTTGCTAAGTTGTGAAGCTGGCCTCAAACCTGTGATCCTCCTATCTCAGCCTCTCAAGTGCTAGGATTACAGGGATGTACTGTAATACTTGACTTACCCCTTTCTACAAAAAGCAAGGTAACACGCTTTTCAACTTGTCTGGCTGCAATAGACATATCTAGGGAGCCACGACCTCAAAAATACATGGAAAGACAGAACTCTCCTGATGAGCATCACAGTGTTTTAGTTGAACAATCCTCAATAGGTTTCCAGGGAAGTACTGCTCACCTAGTTACCATTTCTTTACTCTGCCCTGTTGCAATAAAGCTCAATCCCAACAGGCCATCAGGAAGCCCCTATCTCTAAACCTCAGCCTGCCTACAGCAATCGTGCAGTACCCTCCTGCTTCACCCACTCTCCTTGGCTTCCCTCATACTGCATCTCTTGGTTTCCTCCTGCCTCGCTGGCCATCCCCTACCCTGTCTTCATCACCAATAAATGTCAGGCTTTTACTACGCTGACTACACCAACCCTCTTCATCTTTTCCTTCTACGCCCCCTCCCCAGGCATGCCAATCCTTGCACTGAATGGACATGCATTCAGTTTATCCTATAAGTAGGTGATGCTCTCATTTGATCTCTAGCCCCAGCTGCCCCCTCTCAGCTCCAGCACCTAAACCCAGCTGCCTTCCTGGCATCTTCCCTGCCCCCTTTCCTTCTGGAGACCTCAAAGGTACCTCTCGTTCAACAGGTGCAAAGCCAAGTCTTCCTCTTTCACAATAGTGAATGGCGCTGCAGTCCTGACTTTTGACTCCCTCCCAAACCCTCCATCCAGTTCATCCCCTTATCCAACTGGTTTTTACCTCCTAAAAAGGTCCACAATGTGTAGCCATTTCTTCCTCACTGCCTCTCTGGTTTCAAGAACCAGAAGAGCAAAAAACAAAGCAGGCTGCCCCCCACCCATTCTTGCCAATTTCGTTTTCCATATAGTGATCGCTGGCTGGCAAGATTCTTTCCAAGGACAGATCACACCACCTCCCTGCTGAAAGGCCTCTAAAGAATTCCCATGACTCGAGCTAAAAGACCAAAGCGTTCAAAGTGGTCTCACATCTTCAAGGTGGCCCCTGCCTGCCTCTCCCAGCGCCTGAGAGCGGCTTTCCGACCCGGAACACACAATGCTCCCTTTTTGAGGGCCTCTGCACATACTGGTTGCCGTACCCACAAGGCTCTTCCCTTTCCTCTTCAACTAAGCCCTTGTCATCTTTTAGCGCTCATTCCAATGCTACTTAGGTAAGGCTTTCCTGACCCTCAGATTCTGTTCGGTACTTTCTACACTACCAGAGTCCCCGGGTCCTATTATAACTGCATATGCAGTCTTTGGTTACTTATCCACAGACTCATTACAGGGGTGGCTGGGCCCATGCCTAGAGAATTATAGCAGTCTCGGCTTTGGTTTCTCCTGCCAGCCTCAGAACCAGTGTCCGGCAAATATGGCAGTGTTTATTTAAAAAAAAAAAAAAAAAAAGTCCACTGAAGAGTCACCTAAAATTTTAGACTTTATTCTGAGAAATAATGCTCCAAGTTTGTCATTTTAGTGCTCAAAAACGAAGTATGTGATGATTTCAAATTTCAAAAAGATGAAAAACATAAAACAGAGACTAAGTTGAAATCAAGACATTTATATAGATGGAGAGATACAATATGTATTTATAGGGCTTATTTTAGATATCTGGAGGTGATAGAAGTAGAAGATAGAAATATCCAGGAATATTTTTAAGCAAAATTGACTACCAAAGACAAAACAAAGGTTCTGCTTGAGATCTTTCAGTTCTCCCATGTTAAACGTCAGATTAAGCATTTCAGATACTGAATTAAAAAGTATCTAGATAGACATCTAAATATGAAAGCTGGTGAACACATGGCAAATACACGCTGCCGATTCTAAGACAAGCCGAGTTTGTGATGGACAGACTGCACCCAATTATGGGTCAAGTTCAATACAACTCATCTTGGCAGCTCAGAAAGGATGGAGTAGGCATACAGTATATGGCTGTTTCTACCAGCTCCTAGCAGCTCCCAACCTAAGGCAAGAAGAAAAAAGGGATGGTTCCTGGAAAGAAAAGTGTTAGGACTGAATCAGCCTCTGATTAAATGTAAGCCCATTCCGCGTCTCCTTGGAAGCTTCTGGATCCAATCCTTGCCAGGCTTGACTGCACTTGTTTCATAACACCACCATATACCACCAGAATCTAAGACAGGAAATTAAAAAGCATGTTCTTACAGATAGGTCTTCTACATTTTATTATGAGTGGGGGAGGTAGGGAAGACAACATCTAGATCCAAGTTGTTAAAATGGGGAATTCGCTTTTAAAGATGTACAAATCCAGGAAGAATTCATCTTTCAGAAGCCTTTTATGAAATGTCAGAAAAATCCCTAATAAATGTGAAGAACAAACGAAACCAATGATCCGAGGTCTACCTTCAAATACAAACCCAGTCAGTTGTATGACTCAAGCAATACTCTTTTTGAGCCACGTTCGTAAAATGACCCATCCTTGTTTGGCTGAGAAGATTAAATAGTATCTCTGTAAAGTGCTTAACACATAGCCATGCACACAAAAGGACTTCTCAATAAATGCTAGGCACTATGATTAGTCCCGATAACTAGCCTGATGCCGGGTTAGATAACTGGTGCTGAGGTAGTCAACTGCGGGTGGGGGTCTCAAGGGCCTTAACGTCAACTGCAAAACCTAAAACTCCAAGTGAAAAAGCCAGCTTTAAAGGGGGGAAGAAAGGAAAGGGATGGGAGACAGGAATAGAAATCATTTTAAAGGTCAAATTTGCACAAATAGGATTCGAGCATGCAAAAGCATGCAGTCCTCTAAACTGAAAGTAATCCCGGGGCTCTCCAGCTAGCTCAAAGGATTGTAAGTGAGCTTTCAATAAATCACAACTACCCACCCCTCAGGGCTTTTATCCCC
>PVLC010022267.1:15699-27068 GCA_004027655.1 Graphiurus murinus | reverse complement strand
ACTGGGGATTGAACTCAGGGGCATTCTACCTCCGAGCTACACCCCCAGCCCTATTTTTTATTCTTTATTTTGAAACCGGGTCTCACTAAGTTGCAGAGGGCCTCACTCACTAGGTAGCTGAGGCTGGCCTCGAACCCGGATCCTCCGGTCTCAGCCTCCCGAATGCTGGGATTACAAGCGTGCGCCACCACGCCCGGCTCCCCAGTCCCATTTTTTATTCTTTATTTTGAAACAGGGTCTCACTAAGTTGCAGAGTGCCTCACTAAGTAGCTGAGACTGGCCGCAAACTGGGATCCTCCTGTCTCAGCCTCCCAAGTACCGGGATTACAAGAGTTTGCCACCATGACAACCTATTTCTTTCCATTTATTTATTTAATTTATTTTTTGCGGTATTAGGGATTGAAACCGGGGCATTCTATTTCTGAGCTACACCATCAATCCTATTTTTAACTCTTTATTTTGAAACAGAGTCTCACTAAGTTGTAGAGGGCCTCACTAAATAGCTGAGGTTGGTTTCGAACCTGTGATTCTCCTGTCTCAGCCTCCCAAGTACAAGTACTGGGATTACAAACATGCACCACCATGCCCAGCTTCTGATTTTATTTCTTTATTTGGAAAAAGGGTCTCACCAGGTCTCTAAGAGCCTCACTATGTTGCTAGGCTGACTTTGAACTTGCGATCTGCCTATCTCAGCCTCTCAAGTACTGAGATTACAAGCGTGCACCACCACGCCTGGCAACCACTTCCTTCTGAATGGAGGCTTGTCAGACTTGGAGTAAAGCATCTTTCTGCCTTCAAGTCTTCTGGGGAAGAAAGCCCAAGAACCACTAAGACCCAGGCTGTCACAAGCCAAAGCTCCTCACCTCGTCAGCATGGTGGTGGGGTCACTGCCAAGAACAATGTGAGTGCGTCCTCACAGTGTTCACACTGCACTCTACTTTTCATCATCTCATTCCCAACCCATAATAACTCAGTAAAGCAGGAAAAGTAACCCCTCTTTAGAGGAAAGCACACTGAGATCAGAATGATTCAATAATTTGCCCAAGATCAAATAGCGAATTATTGAGAAAAATAACGTTGGAGGATTAAAACAAAGGTTTCCTAGCCAGTATTTATTCTATCCACTGTCCTCCACAACTGTAATTTAACAAGCCCCCTTGACAGAAACAAAAACATACAGAAAAAAAAATCAACTGTACTGAAAATCAATTTGGGGATCAGGAACTCAACTAAAACAGTCAGATCAGGGTGTCTCCAAGAGACCATTTACCAAATATGGCAATTAAAGGGAAGCTATTAAGGAGGGGAATGATTTTTTAGTAAAGGGCTTGGCACTAGAATGGCTTGGGCATGAATGGATGGAGACAATCCAGCAGTTACCAGTCTGGACACTGCATTAAATCAGGAGAGCTTTCCTTCCATTATTAATGAGCCCTTGGATGGAGACTTCAAGAGCCTCCACCCACCACGCTGCTAAGTAACACATATATCACAACACTATAAAGCGCCTTACACATGCAGCTGCCCCCAGATCTGAGTGGGCTGAGGATGTAGCTCCGTGATAGAGTGCTTGTCTAGCATGTACAAGGACCTAGTTCAATCCCTAGCACTGCAAAACAAAACAAAAACAACAACAACAACAGGGTTCTGGCCATATCTGTCTATGGTGACAAAAATCAGTATACCTGGGATCTGGAAATGAGATACCTCAGTATTTCCATATCCTCTCTTAATTTTAAATTTCCAATCATCCTCCATCTTCAGTTATGAATCAAACCTATTTGAAACAATGAATAACATAAATATATAACTTACAGATCTTCATACTTTTAAAACAGGGGTGGGGCTGGGCATGGTGGTACACGCCTGTAATCCCAGTACTTGGGAGGCTGAAACAGGAGCACTACCGGTTGCAGGCCTGCTTCACCAAACTAAGAAGGCCCTCAGCAACTTAGTGAGACCCTGTTTCACAATAAAAAATAAAATAAGAGTTAGGGGTAGCTCAGAGGTAGAATGCCCCTGGGTTCAATCTCCAGTACCACACACACACACACACACACACACACACACACAAAAGGAGGGGGAGGTTATAGTATAGAAAAAATCATTCATTTAAAATTTGCTGGGTATGGTGGTGCACACTTGTAATTCCAGTATTTGGGAGGCTGAGACCAGAGGATACAGGTTCACAGCTAGCCTCAGCTACTTAGTGAGGCCCTCCAAAACTTAGTGAGACCCTGTTTCAAAATAAAGAATAAAAAATAGGACTAGGGGTGTAGCCCGGATGTAGAATGCCCCTGGGTTCAATCCTCAGTACTGCAAAAAAAATTTACTAGCTGGGCATGGTGGTACACCCCTATAATCCCAATACTTGGGAAGCTGAGACAGGAGGATTACAAGTGATCACAAGTTCCAGACCAGACTTAGCAATTGAGCAAAATTCTCAGTGACCTAGCAAGACCCTGTTTCACAACAAAAAATAAAAGAGCGGGGGGGGGGAGGGGGGGTAACTTAGAAGTAAAATTCGTCTGTGTTCAATCTGCAGTACCACAAAAAGAAAAAAAAAAAAAAAAAAAAAAAAAAAAAAAAAAAGCAGGCATGGTGGCACATGCTTGTAATCCCAGTTCTTGGGAGGCTGAGACAGGAGGATTGAAGGTTAGTGACCAGCCTCAGGAACTTGAAGCCGTCTGCTATTTAATGAGACTGTTTCAAAATAAAAAATAAAATAGGACTGGGGGTGTAGCTCAGAGGTAGAATGCCCCTGGTCTCAATTCCCAGTATCACAAAAATAAAAAAAGGAAATTAGAGAAGTAATGGAAAGTTGTAGTCTGCATGACTGGGTTTTTGGCCCTTGTGACCCTAAAATAAATGCTCCTATGGGGCCATAAAGATCAGGCTAGTTCAAACAGTCCAATTTCTTCACTGAACATAAGTGCCACATTCCTCTTATAAACAGAAATATCTCTTCTGTAACACTTCTATTTTTTAGACTGCTTTAATTATATTTAATAATAACAGTAAAGGTCATTAACATGGTTTCAGGATGTCTTTACAGATAGGTGAAGACAAAACCCATATTCATAACTATGAAACCTACATTAGCAGGGAAAACATTTATCCCCATTTTATAGATGATAGGTTAAGTAACTGATATTCAATAGCCATTTTATAGTTGAGTATTATCCTAAAAAGCTGTGTTATAGCTGGGCATGGTGACACATGCCTATAATCCCAGTACTTGGAAAGCTGAAACAGGAGGATCACTTGTTTGAGGCCAGCAATTTAGTGAGGCCCTCAGGAATTTTGTGAGACACTGTTTCTTTCTTTTATTTATTTATTTATTTTGTGTGGTACTAGGGATTGAACCCAGGGACATTCTACCTCTGAGCTATGCCCCCAGCCCTATTTTTTATTCTTTATTTTGAAACAGGGTCTCACTAAGTTGCGGAGGGGCTCACTAGATAGCTGAGGCTGGCCAAGAACCCGGATCCTCCGGTTTCAGCCTCCCAAATGCTGGGATTACAAGTGTGCACCACCACACCCGGCTATTACCTCCTTTTTAAAAAAAATAAAAATTGTGATACTAGGGATTGAACCCAGGGGCATTCTATCTCTGAGCTACATCCCCAGCCCTTTTTACTTAGAAAAAGGGTCTTGCTAAGTTACCATGCTGCCTTCAAATTGGCAGTCCTCCTGTCTCAGCCTCCCAAACACTGGGAGGCTCTGAGGGTACCTCACTGGGGTGCCACCATGCCCGGCTTCTTTTTTTTTTTTTTTTTTTTGCGGTACTGGGGATTGAACTCAGGGGCATTCTACCTCTGAGCTATACCCCCAGCCCTATTTTTTATTCTTTATTTTGAAACCGAGTCTCACTAAGTTGCGGAGTGCCTCACTAAGTAGCTGAGGCTGGCCGTGAACCCGGATCCTCTGGTCTCAGCCTCCCCAATGCTGGGATTACAAGCGTGCGCCACCACGCCCGGCTTCATGCCCGGCTTCTTTATTTTATAATATTTTATTTTATTATTTCATTTCAGTTTTTAAGATGGTAAAGTTAGAGCCGGGTATGGTGGCACATACTTGTAATCCCAGTACTTGGGAGGCTGAGACGGGAGGATTCGGGTTCGTGGCCAGCTTCAGCTACTTAGTGAGGCCCTCTGCAACTTAGTGAGACCCTGTTTCAAAATAAAGAATGAAAGCCGGAGCTGGGCATGGTGGCGCATGCCTGTAATCTCAGCATTCGGGAGGCTGAGACTGGAGGATCTGGGTTCACGGCCAGCCTCAGCTACCTAGTGAGGCACTCCGCAATTTAGTGAGACTCGGTTTCAAAATAAAGAATAAAAAAAAATAGGGCTGGGGGTATAGCTCGGAGGTAGAATGCCCCTGAGTTCAATCCCCGGTACCACAAAAAAAAAAATTAAAAAAAAAAAAAAAAAGAATGAAAGCCGGGTGTGGTAGCGCATGCTTGTAATCCCAGCATTTGGGAGGCTGAGACTGGAGGATCTGGGTTCGCCGCCAGCCTCAGCTACCTAGTGAGGCACTCCTCAACTTAGTGAGGCCCTGTTTCAAAATAAAGAATAAAAAATCGGGCTGGGGATGTAGCTTGAAGGTAAAATGCCTCTGGGTTCAATTCCCAGCACCAAAAATAAAAATAAAAATAAAAAAATAAAGAATAAGACGGGCGTGGTGGCACACGCTTATAATCCCAGCATTTGGGAGGCTGAGACCGGAGGATCCAGGTTCACGGCCAGCCTCAGCTACCTAGTGAGGCCCTCCGCAACTTAGTGAGACACTGTTTCAAAATAAAAGAATAAAAAATAGGGCTGGGGGTATAGCTCGGCGGTAGAATACCCCTGAGTTCAATCCCCAGTACCGCAAGAAAGAATGAAAAATAGGACCGGGGGTGTAG
This sequence comes from Graphiurus murinus, assembly GCA_004027655.1. Taxonomy (NCBI): domain Eukaryota; kingdom Metazoa; phylum Chordata; class Mammalia; order Rodentia; family Gliridae; genus Graphiurus; species Graphiurus murinus. The sequence continues at coordinate 22,162 of PVLC010022267.1, read as the reverse complement.
CTCAGAGGTAGAATGCCCCTAGGTTCAATACCCAGTGCCACACACACACAAAAAAAGATGGTAAAGTTGATGCTCAGAACAATGAAGAAACTTGTCCAAGGTCACACAGCAAGTAAGCAATAAAACAAAGACTCAGTCCTAGGCAGTACTGTATCTCTGTGTTGTGTACACTTCTTTCTCACCAAGTACATGCTTCTCAAGGTTATGGACTAGGACTTCATCTCTGCATCTCCCACAGCACTGAGCACAATAATTTGCATATCGCTGGAGCTCTAAAAGTTTCCTGGACAAATGAGATGTTTCTGTTAACAGAGACTAAAAAATAGAGATCTAATTGCTAGGGGATATTTAACAATTTAGGTCTTAGAAGGCTTAATTTGGACACAGTAATTAGCACATGGATGGGCTGATTGAGAAGAGGGAAGCTAGAGGTATAGATTCCCTAAGAAAGAACAGAGAAGCATGTCAAAATTAGATGGTCACAAGCCGGGCGTGGTGGCGCACGCTTGTAATCCCAGCATTCGGGAGGCTGAGACCAGAGGATCCAGGTTCTCGGCCAGCCTCAGCTACTTAGTGAGGCACTCCGCAACTTAGTGAGACCCTGTTTCAAAATAAAGAATAAAAAATAGGGCTGGGGGTATAGCTCGGAGGTAGAACGCCCCTGAGTTTAATCTCCAGTACTGCAAAAAAAAAAAAAATTAGATGGTCACAAAGAGAATCATGCGATAGGCCCTGAATAGGCACCAGTAGGAACTGAATGAGAATGAGAGGATGCACTCAACCCTTCATTTCATTCATCAGCAACTACATATTGATTGCTTAATGCTAGGCACAATTCTAGGTACTAGAACCTAGAACTGGATTATAGAATAAAACAAACTTCTGCCTTCCTGGAGTTTACTTTCTCATGAGGAAGAACAAAAATAAAAAGTAAATACATAATTTATGCAGCCCAGCATGGTGGCACAGGCTTGTAATCCCAGTACTTGGGAGGCTGAGACCGGAGGATCCAGGTTCTCGGCCAGTCTCAGCTACTTATTGAGGCACTCCGCAACTTAGTGAGACCCTGTTTCAAAATAAAGAATAAAAAATAGGGCTGGGGGTAGAGCCGGGCGTGGTGGCACATGCTTGTAATCCCAGCATTCAGGAGGCTGAGACCGGAGGATCTGGGTTCGCGGCCAGCCTCAGCTACCTAGTGAGGCACTCCGCAACTTAGTGAGACTCGGTTTCAAAATAAAGAATAAAAAAACTAGGGCTGGAGGTGTAGCTCGGAGGTAGAATGCCCCTGAGTTCAATCCCCAGTACCGCAAAAAAAATAAAAAATAAAAATAGGGCTGGGGGTATAGCTCAGAGGTAGAATGCCCCTGAGTTCAATCCCCAGTACTGCAAAAAAAAAAAAAAAAGAAAAAAAAGACTAAAAAATAGGGCTGGGGGTGTAGCACGGAGGTAGAATGCCCCTGGGTTTCAATCCCAGTACCGCAAAAAAAAAAATAAGGCTGGAGGTGGTAGCTAGGAGGTAGAATACCCCTGGGTCCAATCCCCAGTACTGGGGGAAAAAAATTATAATGAAATATAGTTTAAAATGAAATAGCACTATGATGAAAACCAGCAGAAAGAGGATAGAGAACTAGTCAGGGGCCCAGGGAAGGCCTCTCTGAGGATATAAATTCTGGGTAACTGAATGAAGTGAGGAGGGGGCCAGATGACTATGGGGGCAGTTCCAAGGAGAAGCAACGGTAACTGCAAGAGCTGCTCCCTTCCTTAACTACCTCACTTCACCAGTGAAAAATGCTGGCAGGTATAGGTGGAGACTACCATGCTAAAATGATATTCAAGACTTTGATGCTGATTTCAGATGAAAAAAATATAAAGAGATAAGTGCAAAATTTAAAAAAATAATAAAGATATGAAAACTAAGATAAGAAAACTAAGGAATACTTCTCTGCTCATATCATAAGAAAAGGAGCAAAGAAACACTTAATCATGCTCCTTGAATTTTACACTATCTCATCTAATCTCAGGTAGGCACTTCCATTCCCATTTCATAGCTAAGGAATTGAGAATCCATTGTATAAGCCAGAATACCAACCAACATCCATGCATTTTCCTCTACATGACACTATTTCCTAGCAATTTTTTTTTTTTGTGTGTGTGTGTGTGGTACTGGGGATTGAACCCAGGGGCACTCTACCTCTGAGCTATATCCACCACCACCCCCACACCCCACCCCACCCCACACCCCGGCAAATAGAGTCTCTAAGCCGGGCGTGGTGGCATACGCTTAGGAGTACTTAGGAGTACTCCTAAGTACTTAGGAGGCTGAGACAAGAGGATCACAGGTTCGCAGCCAGCCTCAGCAACTTAGTGAGACAAACTGTAACTCAGTGAGACCTTATTTCAAAATAAAAAAGAATAAAATAGGGCTGGAGGTGTGGCTCATAGGTAGAATGCCCCTGGGTTCCATCTCCAGTACCACACACACACACACACATACACACACACAAATAATAATAATAAATAAAATCTCTAAATTGCTGAGAGTCTCTAAATTGCCAAGAGTTGCTGAGGATGACCTTGAACCTGCAAGCCTCCCATCTCAGCCTCCCAAGTATTGGGTTTATAGGCAGGCCCACCATGCCCAAATGAAATATTTCCTCCAAAACAAAAAAAATTTTTTTTTTTTGCGGTGCTGGGGATCAAACATGGGACCTTGCATATACTAGGCAAGCGCCCCACCACTGAGGTACACCAAAAGCAGGAATTCTAGACTCAAAATAGGAATTCTTAACATGTGATCCATGGAATATATTCAGGGGTCCATAAACACCCAGAAAATTTAAGTAAATGAGTTTTTTTTGAGGTGCTAGGGATCAAACCCCACTTGCTAGAAAAACACTCTACTACTGACCTATAACCCCAGCCCTTGTGTGTATGTTTATGCATTTAATGTATCTGGGGAGAAGATCCATGGTGATCATCAACTTCTCAAAAGGGATTTGAGAGAAAGGTTAAGTACTAGTCTGGAGTAACAGGACTTCCCTGAAGCTCATTTTTGATGGCTCTTACTGATGTAGGATGCAAAAGTGTGAAAGACGTTTAGTCATCGTGTCTAGAGTGGAGTGTCAACATAGGGTCCCTGATGTCCAACATGAAATCTCAGATACTCTATTTTTCGGTTCTGGTGACTGAACCCAGGGTCTCCTGCACATTCACTCTGCCACTGGCTACACCCCAGTTGCAATGCTGTTTTCAACTTAAAACAAAGACATGGCATGGCAATTTTGGAAGAATATGCGACAGAAAAGGAACACCAAGCCGGGTGTGGTGGCGCACGCTTGTAATCCCAGTACTTGGGAGGCTGAGACCAGAGGATCCAGGTTCGCGGCCAGCCTCAGCTACTTAGTGAGGCACTCTGCAATTTAGTGAGACTCTGTTTCAAAATAAAGAATAAAAAAATGGGGCTGGGAGTGTAGCTCAGAGGTAGAATGTCCCTGGGTTCAATCCCCAGAACCTCAAAAAAAAAAAAAAAGAAAAAAAAAGAACACCTACCAGGAAAGCCTCCGTGGAGAAAAATGTTATCTACTTTACCCTCCAGACTCAGTCCTCAGCTCAACTTTATGGAACCATATACTAACCCATTATTCCCAGGACAAGAAGGGAACCACTGTGCCTCTTCCCCCTACCCATTAGAGAGGCACTACCCACTGCTTACTTATTACACTGGGTAAAGTTTCTTTCTGACCAATATAAGAGCACATATCACAATAGTAGTGAGAGAGACAATACAGGCCAGTAGTCTGAAACATTAGCTTTAGAGTTAGAGGGACATGGGTTCAAATCTCTTCTTAGATGTACATTGAGGCAAGTTACATAACCTTCGTGAACTGTATTATGGCACATTATCCGCCTAATAGGGTCACTCTGAGGATCAAATAAGAATGCATAAGGTGTCTGGTACATTGTCAAACATGAGTAAGAGACCAGTAAGTGGTAGTTACTGTTACTACCGTCGCTGTTGTTGGGTCTAGCACACAGCGCAGCTCTCAGGCCTCGGGGAGCGGTCTCCTTGGGAGAGCTACTCCAGCCCACCTCAAGCCGCGGCGCCCTCGGACTCACCCACCAGATGGCCTCCACCTCGCAAAGCTCTCTAGAGGGTCCTTTTCCCCATCGCGCCTCGCATCAGGGCCCTTTCCCAGTTCGCCTCAATTCCGCCCCGCTCGCCGGGGTCACACGCTCCAAGTTACCATTTTCTTGCTCTCGGTGCCACGGTTCGCCTGCCTCGACATGGTGCTGGCCGCCCTGTCCCGCTAGGCAACCCCTAACGCCACACAATCCTGCCGCGGCCCCTCTGACTCGGACTGACGGGTTCCGTACGCCTCACTGCGCCTGGGCGGCCTGTCGCAGGGCACCATGGGACTCGTGGTCCAGCTGAAGAGCGTAACCCCGCCCTAAGAACGTTGGACTACATCACCCTAGAGCCTCGGCGGCAGCCCCACCCCTTACACAGCTGAACTACAACTCCCGGCGTGCCCCGCGCGCCCGGCTCCCGGAGCAAGACCCCCTGGGCTGCATTCTGGCCGCTAGGTGGCGTTCCCAGCTTGCAGTCGTCATGTACCATCCACGCACTATTTCCTCCTTTCCCTCCCCCATGTCCCGCCCAGAGATGCTCTGCAAATTCCTCTGTCTCCTGGCTCAGTCTTGGAAAGTACGTCTTTTGAACTAGCCCCTTCCGCTATTGCTGCTTTGCAGCGCCAGAAGTTCTCAGGGTGTCCCAGGAAACTAACAATGACTCACACACAGATCTGGTTTCATTATAAAAATATTTAATGACCACCTGTCCTGCATTTCTCTAGTGTCTTTCTCTCCAACCTGCCATCTGTTCCCAAACGCCAAACACAGCACCTGCATCTTACCACCTGTGACTTCCTGATGGAATATCTAGTCTTTTAAAGTTCAAGCACTTTTTCTCCCTTCCTTTCCTGGAACAGCCACACTGCCTGATTCCCAGAAAAGAAAAATCACCAGCTGTGGTGGCAGTCAGTCCTGAGTTCTAATCCCAGCTTTGCCATCTGAGGCCAGTTGTTGGACCTCTCTCAGTTGTTACATGCATGCAGAACACTGGGCACACATGTAAAAGGCACAAAGAAAATGCATATTCCTGTCTTCCAGCCAACTGCTATAAACACAGACCAACAAATGTTAGGGAATGTGCTGGCTGAGCCCTCCACTCACCACGAAGGGGAAGTCCTACAGTCTCTGACCACAGCTCTTTGGTTTTAGCTTCAGCCATTGCTCCTAGCCATTAACTCTGAGGAGATGGAACTGGGGGGTGGGGGGTATTGAGAACCCTCCTGGCTTCTGCCTGGTGGCCTGATTCTGCAGCATCTGTATTCTAGCCCCCAGCCTTCACCATGACAACCAGCCTATCCAGACAGGAGCCAGCCAGCCAGGGGGCCCAAGGGGCCCCCAGTCCCTCCCTCAGGGTGCAAGACCAATCATTATTATACTCTTCTCCCTGTGGCACAGACATTCTGGGGCCTCCCTGGAGGCAGTGACCCCTGACTCTCCCTCCTGTGTCATGCTCCCAGAGGAGGAGGCCAACTGCTAGGGACTCTGGGAAGGAACAGGAGGAGTGGTTGGGGGGGAGGTGGAGAAAAGCAGGGGTCTGCTAGCCCTGGGAGGCCAGCACAGCTTGGGGAGAGCCTCCTCCATTCCCAGGAGAGAGGACAGCTGAGGTGAAAGCTGCAGTTGGCCAGCCTGTCCGTCGGTCTGGGCTCCTCCCTGCCGGCTGCCTTGGCTGCCCACAGAAACCTGAGTCACAATCAGGCCAGCCGCCCGACCCCACCCAGCGTGCTGTCAGGCCAGGCGGTTCTGGAGAGACAGGAGGTGGAGCCTCTCCCTGCCTGTCCAGCCTCCTATTCTCCCTCTCTCTGATTTCCCCTCTCAGAGCCGCTTTCTATTTGGGACTCTCTTCAACCTCCTCAGTCCTGAATTGAAGGTGGGGTGGGGTCTGTCTATTGACAGATAGATCTCCCGGCTCAGATAGGAATTTGTGTGTGTGGTACTGGGATTGAACCCAGGGGTGTTTTACCTCTGAGCTACACCCCCAGTCCTATTTTATTTTTTACTTTGAAATAGGGTCTCACAGCCTAAGCTACTTAGGCCCTCTGAAACTTAGTGAGACCCTTTTTCAAATAAAGAATAAAAAAATAAAACCGGGCGAGGTGGCGCACACTTGTAATCCCAGGATTTGGGAGGCTGAGATCGGAGGATCCTGGTTTGCGGCCAGCCTCAGTGACCTAGTGAGGCACTCTGCAACTTAGTGAGACCCTGTTTCAAAATAAAGAATAAAAAATAGGGCTGGGGGTATAGCTCGAAGGTAGAACGCCCCTGAGTTCAATCCCCAGTACTGCAAAAAAAAAAAAAAAAAAAAAAAAAAAAAAAAAAAAAAAAAAAAAAAGGA
>PVLC010022267.1:0-15599 GCA_004027655.1 Graphiurus murinus | reverse complement strand
TTTTTTTTCTAGGTACTGGGGATAGAGCCCAGGGGCCTTCTACCTCTGGGCTACACCCCCAGCTCTATTTCATTTTTTTATTTGGAAACAGGGTCTCACTAAGTTGCTGAGAGCCTCACTAAGTTGCTGAGGCTGGCTTCGAACCTGTAATCCTCCTGTCTCAGACTCCCAAATATTGGGATTACAAGCATGTGCCACCACGCCTAACTTCAGATTTGAATTTAAAAGCTCCTCTGGGGGTGTAACACAGTGATAGCATGCATATTTTGCATGTGCAAGACCCTGGGTTCAATCTCTATCACATACTAAAAAACAAAACAAAACAAAAACCTTCCTATACACTACTCTGAGAGTTCTCAGTATAGTTTCCATCATTCTCAGATCCCAATCCCAGCCTGGTGTGGTGGCACATGCCTCATCTATAATCCCAGTACTTGGGAGGCAGAAACAGGAGGATCACAGATTCAAGGCCAGCTTCAGCAACCTAGTGAGACCATCTTTCTAAAAAAAAAAAAAAAAGTGGCCCACGCTTGTAATCCCAGCATCATTTGGGAGGCTGAGACAGGAGGATCCAAGTTTGCGGCCAGCCTCAGCTGCTTAGTGAGGCTCTCCGCAACTTAGTGAGACCCTGTTTCAAAAATAAAAAGAACAGAGCCAGGAGAAGTGGCGCGCGCTTGTAATCCCAGCATTTGGAAGACTGAGACTAGAGGATCCGGGTTCATGGCCGGCCTCAGCTGCTTAGTGAGGCACTCAGCAACTTAGCGAGACTCTGTTTCAAAATAAATGATAAAAAGTAGCTGGGCGTGGTGGCACACGCTTGTAATCCCAGCATTCGGGAGGTTGAGACCGAAGGATCCGGGTTCTCGGCCAGCCTCAGCTACCTAGTGAGGCACTCCGCAATTTAGTGAGACTCGGTTTCAAAATAAAGAATAAAAAAATAGGGCTGGGGGTATAGCTCGAAGGTAGAATGCCCCTGAGTTCAACCCCCAGTACCGCAAATAAATAAATAAATAAATAAATAAATAAATAAATAAATAAATAAATAAATAAAAATAAAAATAAATGATAAAAAGTAGGGCTGGGGCTGTAGCTCAGAGGTAGAATGCTCCCAGGTTCCCATCCCCAGTACAGCAATAAATAAAGAAAGAAAGAAAAATAAAAAGAATTTTAAAAATAGGGCTGGGGCTGTAGCTCGGAGGTAGAATGCCTCCAGGTTCCATCCCTAGTACTACAATAAATAAATAAATAAATAAATAAATAAATAAATAAATAAATAAAAATAAAAAAGGGCGACGCACGCTTATAGTCCTAGTACTTGGGAGGCTAAGATAAGAGGATTGCAGGTTTGAGACCAGCCTCAGCAACTTAGACCCTGTTTCAAATATAATAAAGAGCCGGGCGTGGTGGCGCATGCTTGTAATCCTAGCATTTAGGAGGCTGAAACAGGAGGATCCAGGTTCGTGGCTAGCCTCAGCTACCTAGTGAGGCACTCCACAACTTAGAGAGACCCTGTTTCAAAATAAAGAATAAAAAAAAAAAAAATAGGGCTGGGGGTGTAGCTTGGAGGTAGAATGCCCCTGAGTTCAATCCTCAGTACTGCAAAAAACAAATATAATAAAGTAAAATTGGTCTGGGTGTGTAGCTTAGAGGTAGAAAGAACACCAATGAGTTTAATCCCCAGTACCACACATAACTAACACACACACACACACACACACACACACACACACACACACACACACACACAAAGGGAGTGGACTTGGGGAACTGAACCAGGCATTGTGGTGCAAGTCTATAATCCCAGGACTTGGGAGACTGAGACAAGAGGATTACAGGTTCAGGGCCAGCCTCAGCAATTTAGCAAGACCTGTTTCTTTTTTTTTTTTTCTTCAGTACTGGGGACATTCTACCTCTGAGCTCTAACCCAGTCCTATTTTTTTTTTTTTTTCAGTACTAGGGATTGAACTCAGGGGCATTCTACCTCCGAGCTACACCCCCAGTCCTATTATTTATTCTTTATTTTGAAACAGGGTCTCACTAAGTTGCAAAGGGCCTAAGTAGTTGTGAGGCTGGCCCCAAACCCGGATCCTATGGTCTCAGCCTTCCAAGTACTGGGATTACAAGTGTGCATCACCACACCCAGCTCTAGAAAGACTCTGTTTTAAAAAGTAAAAGGGCTGGGAGTGTTGCTCAGAGGTAAACTGTCCCTGGGTTGTCCCCCATACCAAAAAAAAAAAAAAAATCAATCCCTCACCACTTCTTAGGACCAGGGCATTTAGGAACACCAGAGGTCTCCTCCACATCTTCCAGTTCCTTCTCCCTGGAAGAGAACACAGCAGAGTCAGCTTCCCATCCCTATCAGTTTCTCTAGACCAAGACCCTGAGCCTACTTAGTCCTGAACCTGAGTTCCTCCTCACTTCATCCTTCTCCTCTCCTTCCTCAAGAACTCGCCGGGCGTGGTGGCGCACGCTTGTAATCCCAGCATTCAGGAGGCTGAGACCGGAGGATCCGGGTTCGCGGCCAGCCTCAGCTACCTAGTGAGGTACTCCGCAACTTAGTGAGACTCGGTTTCAAAATAAAGAATAAAAAATAGGGCTGGGGGTGTAGCTCGGAGGTAGAATGCCCCTGAGTTCAATCCCCAGTACCGCAAAAAAATAAAAAAATAAAAAATAGGGCTGGGGGTGTAGCTCGGAGGTAGAACGCCCCTGAGTTCAATCTCTAGTACCGCAAAAAAAAAAAAAAAAAAAAGAACTCAAGGGAGACAGCCTGTCAGCAATGCCCTGGAGGACATTCCACAGTCCAGCTGCAGCCCCAGGCAGTGTGATCTGCAGGCAGGAGAGTCCTTTTAGGTTAGAGACCCCTTCTTCCTGCCCCGCCTTGGGGGTGGGACCTCTGTCTGGTGTCAGTTCTTTCCGTTGTCCCCTCCCACTTCCTACTTTGTGGGTGTGGAGGCGGCCCTGGCCGGCCTGAGATTCCTATCTCTGAGTCAAATCTTCCAGTGATTTCCTTCACCTCTCCATCAGGTTCATTCTGGGTTCTGCCCCACCAAACCTAGGAGGTTCTATGTGCTCTTGCTGCTAACCTCCCCGAGGGGGATCAGGAAGGGGACAAATTTCTGATCCCCATCAGGGATCTGCCCCCAGCCCCAGCCCAGCCTTGTGGTGAGACTAACAGCTCACTTTCCGTGGTGGAGGAGGAGGGAAATGAGGGCCCTGGGCCTCCGGGACAGAGTTCCCGCTCCTCACTGAAGAGGGTGGGGCAAGCTGTTGGGGTTTCAGCCTCTGATGTTGCAAATGCCCCACTTGCCCCTTCTCTGGGATGTCTAACATTTGTGGGGCCACGTGGAGCCCCCAGGCACTATCGCCTAGCCCCAAACTCAGAGAGGAACACCTCTGTCAACCCTCTACTGTGGATCCTGCTTAGGGAGAGAAAGAAGAAGCACCTACTCTATCACCCAAATTGCATCAAACTCTGGCTCCTCCTAAGCCAGTCTCCCAGCTCCTCAGCTGTGCAGGGAACCTTCCAGGGCTGCCCAGGAGTCCTGCCCTTTAAGTTGCCTAACTCCCAGGTGCCCTGCAGGGCCCCAGCACCCGCATCTCGTGGGAATGGGGTTCAGGAATCTTAATGGACCATTCGGTCCCCGGTAATTCCTCATTGTGGGGGATGGGCCCCAACATTATGGGATGTTAAGCAGCTTCCCTGACTTCCACTCCCTGGGTGCCAGTAGCACCGATTGATGTAGGCTAGTACCACACACCCCTTCTTTTTAGTGAGCTCCCCAAAGTCCATCCCAGACAATTACATAAGGGAAGTTTCCAGTTCTGAAGTCTGCTTACCCTTCCGCTGCTGAAGAACCCCTTGATCTTCAACAACTCCGCAGGATCTACATTTCCAAGTCAGTCAGCACTTACAGCCTCCTATATAGACCATCCCTGGCCGATCTTGATCTTTTCCTCTCTAGCTATCACTTCCCCCTCTACTATTCTGAGCTCTAGCCAGTTTGGGTGTCTCATGATTCCAACTCCTCCATCTTTATCCCTGCAGTAACCTCAAGACCAGGGGCGGGAGGCTGGGAAAGAACCAGATTCTAGTCACTGCCTGGCTCAGGGTGGGCCTGCCCAGCTCTGGAAGATGCAGGCCCTGAGGCCTCGGACCTCACAACCAACGGGCAGTCATGGACGCTGTCATCTACATGATCCCCTCACCCTGTGGATGGCGTGGCTAGCAGCAAAGATGGGGAATCTGCTTCCCGTCCTAATCTCCTTTTTTTTTTTTTTTTTTTTTTGCAGTACTGGAGATTGAACTCAGGGGCATTCTACCTCTGAGCTATACCCCCAGCCCTATTTTTTATTCTTTATTTTGAAACAGGGTCTCACTAAGTTCCAGAGTGCCACTAGGTAGCTAAGGCTGGCCGAGAACGCAGATCCTCCAGTCTCAGCCTCCCAAATGCTGGGATTATAAACGTGCGCCACCACACCCGGCCTAATCTCCTTTTACCTTCCAGGTTCCCTCATCATCAAAGCCATCATCATCATATTTTTTTTTTTTTCAGTACTGGGGATTGAACTCAGGGGCATTCTACCTCCGAGCTATACCCCCAGCCCTAATTTTTATTCTTTATTTTGAAACCGAGTCTCACTAAGTTGTGGAGTGCCTCACTAGGTAGCTGAGGCTGGCCGCGAACCCGTATCCTCTGGTCTTAGCCTCCCGAATGCTGGGATTACACGCGTGTGCCACCACGCCTGGCCATCATCATACTTTTGTCATGCTTTTTTTTGGTACTGGGGATCGAATCCAGGGGCATTCTACCTCCAAGCTACAATTCCAGCTCTTTTTATTTTGCATTTTGAAACAGGTTCTCACTAAATTGTTGCGGCTGGCCTCCAACCTGTGATCGTCCTGTCGCAGCCTCCCAAGTACTGGGATTACGGGTGTGCACCACACCTGGCTTCAGCATACTCTTTTTTTTTTTTTTTTTTTTTATGTGTGTGTGGTACTGGGGGTTGAACCCAGGGGCGCTCTACCACTGAGCTACACCCCCAGCCCTTATTTATTTACTATTTATTTATTTTAATTTGAGACAGGGAGGCTGGGCATGGTGGCACACACCTGTAATCCCAGTACCAGGAGGATTGCAGATTTGAAGCCAGCCTCAGTAATTTATAGCAAGGCAATCCACAACTTGGTGAGACTGTTTCAAAATTTTAAAAAAGGGGGGAGTCGGGGTAGCTTGGAAGTAAAATGCCCCTGGATTCAATTCCCAGTACTAAAAAAAAAAATTTGAGAGAGGGAACGCCAGGCACAGTGGTGCATGTTTGCAGCCAGCCTCAGCAACTTAGCAAGGCCCTCCACAATTTAGTGAGACCCTGTTTCAAAATAATAAAATGAGCTGGGCGTGCTCCCTCCATTATTATTAGTGCACGCTTGTAATCCCAGCATTTGGGAGGCTGAGACCTGAGGATCCGGGTTTGTGGCCAGCCTCAGCTACCTAGTGAGGCACTCCGAAACTTAGTGAGACCCTGTTTCAAAATAAAGAATAAAAAATAGGGCTGGGGGTGTAGCTCGGAGGTAGAATGTCCCTGAGTTCAATCCCCAGTACTGCAAAAATAAATAAATAAATAAATAAATAAATAAATAAATAAATAAAATGAGCTAGGCATGGAGGGGCATGCCTGTAATCCTAGTATTTAGGAGGCTGAGACAGGAGGACTGCAGGTTCGAGGATAGTCTCAGCAAGTAGTGAGACTCTCATCAACCTAGTGTGACCCTGTTTCCAAATAAGAAATAAAATTGGGCTAGGAGTATAGCTCGAAGGCAGAATGCTTCTGGGTTCAATCCTCAGTGCCAAAATAAATAAATAAATAAATAAATAAATAAATAAATAAATAAATAATGAGGCTGGGGATATAGCTCAGAGGTAGAATACCTCTGGTTTCAATCCCCAGTAACCCCCCCACCCCCCACCCCTCCACAAGCAACTGACACAGGATTTTGCTAAGTTGCCCAGACTGGCCTCATACTTGTGGTCCTCTATGGTACTTATTGTCTGAGCACTTCCTGTCTGCCAGGTTCTGTGCTAAGTACTTCATCTGCATTGCCTTATTTTTTACAACCACTCCATGATACCTCATGACACTATTATTTTCTTGATTTTATAGGAAATCAGGATTTCTGAAAAGTTGTCACTAGCTTAAGGTTACTAGCTCCCATTGCCTTCTATCCACATCCTTTTCTAATGCCACTACAGCTTCAAGCCCTCCCTTGAGGGCGCAAGCCCCCAGCTACTCACAAGTCCCAGGACAGGCTGCTGGTCTCAGTTGCCTGAGACCCAGGCCCTTTTGTTCCCCATCCTCCCCTTCCAATGGCTGCTCTCTGGAGCTGCTCAAAGGAAAGGGCTCTGGCGGGAAAGGGGGGCAGGGGGACAGCATCTCAGTGGGCCTAATCTCTGGACAATGGAGAGCTACAGAACTGACCTTCTGCGGGTCAGGACAAAGGGCAGGGCCAGGGTGTGCGGAGACCCGCTGCCGCTGCCCCTCCTCCTTCCTCTCTTAGGTCAACCCTGTAGCAGTACCATCATCGATCCTCCTTCCCAGCAAGCTCCCCCCTCTGCCCCAGGCTGGGCCTGACTTGGCTTGAGGCCCTCATCCCAGCAGGCACAGACTAGGGGATCCCACTCCAGAGGGCTGGGAAGCAGGGCTACCTTGGGCAGGGTCGTCAAGAGAGGCTCATCACCCCCACATCAATAGGCCAAAAAGAAAAAAAGAGGCGGTCTTCTGGTGGGGGTGGGAGAGGTAAGGGGCGAGACCACCCAGTTTGGAGCCAGGAGAGACCCAGCAGATTAGAGACCTGGGTAAAGCAGTCGTGCAGGGCTGTAATTACCCAGGAGAAGCAGGGAACACACCAAGCCAAGGATGCTGGAGGAAGGGCAGCAGCAAGGCGCCCAGATCTCCCCGCATCCCAGCCACCATCAGGGGAGAGACAGCATAGTCCTTTGAGGAATCTCTTTGCGACCCTCCTTCATGCCTACCCAAGTCTCCTAGGCCAATTTTGTTTGAGATGGGTTTTAAGAAAATTCAGATTTGGAGCTAGCCTCTCAGCCCCAAGCCAGAGCCCCCGGATTCCAGGCTAGGACTGGGGACTCCCAGCCCGCTCCCCACTCCTGGGGTCCCAGCGGGTGAGTCACCCCAGCGTTCCCTACATAGTCTTCTCCCGCGGCGGCGCGTACCAACGCGGGGCGGCAGGGGGAGGCCGCTGGGCCCGCGTCCTCCTGGAGCTGCGGCGCCCCCTCGGCCGCGGCCGCACAAGGGGCGTCGGGAGGCTCCGGGCGCCGCGCCCCGGGGCGGGGGCAGGGCGAGCGGGGCGGGCCCGTGGTGCCTCGGTCCCGGGGCTCCGCGGGGGCGGCCCTCCCCGCGCCGCACTTGGTACGCGCCAGCGGAGAGGCCAGGCCCAGCCCGGGCGGTACAATAGGGTTGGGCCGCGGCCGGGACTCGGCCGGCGCCGGGCAGCGAGCGGGATCGCGGCCCGAGCGGACGGACACCGGGCGGCCGGCGATTCCGAGCCTCGGAGGCCACCAGCCTCGACTTCCCCGGAGCGCCGCCGCCTCCGAGTCGTTGCCCGCCGGGCGGGCCGGGCGTGATGCGCCGCGGGACCCCTGTCCTGGCCTCGGGCCGCCGCCGCCGCCGCCGCTGAGACCCCGAGACCCCCAGTGACGCCACAGCCATGGAGAGCGGCCCGCACGCGGAGCCGGGCCCGGGCGCAGCCCCAGGTAAGCCGGGAGCCACGCGGAGGCGAGCTGGGAGGGAGGTCGAGGGGCCGCGGGGAGGCCGAGGAGGCGGCCGGCCGCCGGGCGGGGACCCCTCCCCCGCCGCGGTCTCCGACCGCTTGGAAGTTTAAAAATAAAGGCTGCGGCAGTGGCCGCGGCTCTGGGCCACCGACGCATCTTCTGACAGCTGCCCCCTCCCCCACCCCGGGCGCCGGGACGCACGGCGCGGCGGGATCCGCGGGGACCCGCTCGGGAGTTGTTGGAATGACCCTTCCGCCGCAGCCCAGTGTCTTCTGGGCTTCCCCGCCCCCACCCCCTTCCCGATCCACCCCAGGCGCTGAAGATCCTCTTCTGAGCTGCGGCTTCTGTTCTTCTCCCCATCCCGCGTGGGCACGTGTGACCCTAGCTTGAATGTGGATGTTGGGGGTCCAGATTCTCAGGTCTGGTGCCTTGCATACCGAAACCTAGGTCCTAATGTCCCCACGCCCAGGCCCTGGCCCAGACCTCGCCCCCACCCCATCCGTCCAGCTGCCGCGCAAAGGGCCTGTTGCTGCGGCCGGCCGGCCGGGAGGGGAGGGGAGAGGAGGGAGAGGTCTCTAGCTGCGGCTGCCAAGTAACCCGCCGGATAAAGGCGAGGGGGAGGGGGAGGCGGCATTGTTTGGGGCGAGGGCGGGAGCTGGGGAGTGGGCCGCCTCCCCTGCAGCCAGGCCTACTCCGGAGCCCACCCAGCCCGCTTTGGAGAGAAGGGGGACAGAAGTAAATCTGCTTGTCCTTCCCAGCCTCTCTGGGCCCGAGTCTCACACCGCAGAATGAAGTTCAGGCTCCAGGCCGGCACTTCCCCAGACCTGCCACATCATTCCTCAGCCTGGGGCTTTGAATGCCTACCCCCTTACACACAGACACACACACACACACACACACACACACACTACTCTCTCTCTCCTCTCTCTCTCTCTCTCTCTCCAAGGAACAGACCACCAAAGCGCCCCTCCCCACCCCTCACCCCACCAACCACCATTGCCCAGGACTTCTGCAAATCCCATTCGATGTGGGAGCAGCTGATGAGGGGGTGGGGACAGGTTTCTGGTTGGGCCTGGTGTTGGAGGGAGGGCTCTTTCTCTTTCTTCCTGGAAGGGGAGGGAAGAGCATGATTACTGAGGGCCCAAGTTTTGTTCCCACTGACTCAGGGGGGAGTTGGTCCCATCCCCACGCCCCACGGAGCGTGGATCCTAAATCCCTGTCACCTCCCTGCCCCCTGGGGCGTGTGCTCAGGATGAAACATTGTCTGTGGGTGTGGAGAGAGCCCAGGAGGTGGGGCCGCCTGTCTGTGGGTGGGCTCCTCCCCATGCCAGGGTGGGTGCTTAGAGGGGACTGCGTGGGTGTGGGAGCTGTGAGGGGTGGCCACTGTCAGACTGATAGGTTTCAGGAAGCTTGTAGGCTGTGCTGGATCTGGGTCTGTCTTGGCTCTGCTGATCCTGAGAGGGGACACCCAGAGAGGCCCATCCTGGCCCATCCATCTGGTTACTGGCCCTGTGCACCTGCGGGTCCCTGGCACTGGTGTGTACATGGGGGCCTGTTTGGGGGTGGTGATGCAGAAGGTTTGAGTGGTGGCTTGTTTATAATTAGAGTGCTTGGGTGAGAGGCTGGACTGAGTACCAGGGCAGGGGTGGGATTCTTGGCTGAACCTGGGGGGGAGGGTAGGTGCAGGTGGGAAGCTGCCTACAGGGTCCTGGGTTGGGAAGATTCTTCTGTGCGAGGGGGTCTAGACAGAGATACATAAGAACTTGGGTCAGGATGGTGGCTAGGCCCTACAGGGAGAGAAATTGAAAGCCACAGGACTCCCCAGTGAGGCAAGGGCTTCCTGGGAGTCAACGTCATGCATAGAGCGTGTGCTCTGGGAGAGTCTGAGGCTGTGAGTGCAGGCGACATTACCCTGCGCCCGCCCCTTGGGTTTCTGTCAAGCACTTGTACTCGAGCACTGACAGCAAGCAGCGAGGGGCAGGGGGAAGTGTGGCAGCCACTTTGGGTCAGAAGACCTGGATGGCCGTCCCATTTAGCCATTTACTGGCTGCTGGACTAGAGCAAGTGATGATTTCCGGGAGCCACAGTTTCTGCCCCAGGAAAATGGGGACGTGTATCACCCTTGTGAGGCTTTGTAAGAAAGATGATGAACCTAAGGGAACCTGGCACACAAACACCAGACACCATCATAAAGTGTGATTACCATTACTGTGGTCAGGCTCATTGGAATTGGTGCCAGCAGGGAAGTATGAAATACAGGCGAGGGTGGGGGTGGGACTTGGGAGGCAGTTTGTTCAAGAGGGTGGACTCTAGAGTCAAGCAGTTGAAGTCCCACTTCATCACAGTATTGTGTGACCTCAGGTAAGTCGCTTAACCTATCTTAAGTTTTCCCATCTCTAAAATGAGAATAATGCTCGAAATGACCTCACAGAGCCTTTAGGATCATTAAGTGAGATGAACACATATAACTCCTAGCCTGGGCCCTGGCACAGAGTTAGTGCTCTGGTTTTTGTTGGTATTATTTCGGATTCCTTCAGAATTCTGATGAATTAGAACTTCAGGAGGTAAATAGGACAGAGGGCTGGGGGAGGGAGTTCTAGGCAGCCGTGAGCCAAAGTATATCTGGGGAGCAGAGGGGCCCCTGCAGCTTTCATGGGGCAGTGGGAGTAGGAGAGAAGCCCCAAGAGATGGCACAACAGCCGCCCTGTACACTGCTGGTGCCCTGCTGTGTGCCAGCTCAGCGCTGCTTGGGCTGACTGGTAGAGGACAGTCTCTACCCTGGGCGGGGGTGGGGGAAGCCCCTCACTTGGTAGGGGAAAGCAGATGTGTTCACTGCAGGGACATTCGCCTGGAGGGAAGCCAGGTGTAGTGGTGATAGGGTGGACCCTGGGCTGTGCTTGTGGAGGGCTTCACGTAGAAGGCATTTGCAGTGGGCCTGAAAGGATGAGTAGATGTTGGTGAGACGGGAACAGTAGGCTGCAGCTATACACTGGGCAGCAGCCTGACTGGCTCCTCCCACTGACAGCTTCCTCCTCCCCTGTTCCTCCTTGGGCTGGTGGGCCCAGTAATTAGAGGCCTCTAATGAGCCCCTAATGTGCAGTCATGCATATGCAAATGAGGACGGGGCACGAGGCCAGCTTGGTCCCCTCCTCCCCTGGATGGGCACCTGCTGTTGGTGGGGCAGGGGTGCAGGAAGGGGCTGCAGGCTACAAGCACTCTCCAGACGAGAGTGATAGCACTTGGGGGCTGTCAGGGCGGGTCTCAGGTCTGATTGAGCCTGGAAGTGAGGTGGCAGGCAGCTGGAAGCCATGTCCTTGGGTCCTCGCTGGACCTCGGGGGCCAGGGAGGGAGCCAAGGAGCCAGGCTCAGATAATGCAGCTTTGTTGGCCGGTGGTAGCTCTGCCTGGCACCCAGGGCACAGCCTCCAGTGTTTCCTCACCTCTCAGCTGCGGCTCTGCCCAGAGCGGAGCAGAGAGCCTGGCAGGCGGTAGGGAACACAGTCTTGCTGCCCCCGTTAATGCCCCTCACCAGCTGTAAGAGGTGTAGACTCCCTGGGAAGCCAGGTTATCCCCGCTTACTGTCTCCCACTCCTGTCTGTTGAGGGCCTTCGCTGCACCAGGCACAATGCTCAGCACGTCACGTGCATTGTCTCATTTGTTCCTCATGACAGTCCCGTGAGTAGCAACTAGTATTACCCCATTTTACAGATGAGGCCCAGAGAGGTAAAATCCCTTGCCTAAAGTCTCACAGCTAGAAACTGGTAGAGGCAGGATTTCCACTCAGGTCTGACTCTAAAGTCCATGCACCAAAACTCTATATTGAATAATCAGGCCCACTTCTCTTGTACTGGTCTTCCCCACCTTCACTACTCACTGCTTCACTACTTGTGGGCACCTTGGTTTAGGGGAACCCCTGGTCTTTTCTCTGGCAGGCAGAGGTAAAGCCAGCAGCACAGCCCTGGGGTCCCTCCCAGGTTCTAGTCCCAAGCAGGTTGGATCAGGAGGTGGTGGCAGTGTAGGCAGTGGATATCCTTGGCCTGGGGCTGGGCCTCTGCCCTCAGTATCTGGGCTCCAGCCTGGACTGCCCTGGTGGGGCTGAGGCAGGGACATGATGGAGCCCGGGCTGCTGGATGGGGTCATTTCCTGCCGCCTAAAATAACAGGAAGTGGGTGCTCCTGATTGGAGGCTGGGAACAATGACTGCCGGCCTGGCCAGACAGCTCCTTCAGATGTGCAGTCTCAGTAGGGCTCCCGGCTTTCCCATCCCCAGAGCCAGGGCCTGGCCCTAGTGCCCTGTAGCTCAACTGCTGGGGCAGGCTGCCTCCTTCCAGGCAGTCCCTCTCAGCTGCTCAGCTCCTTCCAGACCAGAAGTAATGCTGCCCCTAACAGTCTCCCTATCCCAACCCCGTGGTCAGGCATCCTTCCTACCCACCTCCCATTCTCCAGCCCAGATCTCTCCAGAAGGAGGGGACATCCAGAAGGTTGCCCCCATTGGGTGGCAGACTTGAGAGTAGAGGCTGTCACCTTGAATCCATTCCAAACCCTGCCTTCACTACTCACCAGTTGTGTGGCTTGAGCAAGTGTCTTACTCTCTCTGAATCTGTTTTCTGACTTGTAAAGGCAGTAATAATATCTACCATATAGGAATGTGGAGAAGAATTAATGAGTTTAAAGTGTTTAGCTGGGCCTGACATAAGCCTTAGCCATTGCTGTTGTTAATCGGACTTTCCCTGGACCCAGGTAAAAGAGTGTCCTAAAGCCATGCATGGTGGCACATGCCCATAATCTCAGGGCTTGGGAGGCTGAGACAGGAGGATTGCAGGTTCGAGGCCAACCTTAGCAATTTAGTGAGACCCTCTTTCAAAATACAAAAGGGCTCGTAGTATAGCTCAGAGGTAGATCACTCTTAGGTTTAATCCCTAGTACCAAAAAGAAAAAAAAAAAAAAACTCCCCCCAAAAACCAAAACCGGGTATCTGTGTGTGTGTCTCTGAGGCTTCGCCTGGCTCTGCATGTGTGTGTGTCTGTATGGAGTTCTGGATCCCAGCAAGTCTTTTTGCTGTGTATATGTGAGAGGAAGCAAAACACAGAAGAATGTGTCTTATCTCCCCCATCCAACAGGCCCTGTCTGCCTTCTTCGTGTCTCTCCCTCTGTGACATGTGTACATGTCTGTCTTGCTGTGTCTTTGTCCCTCTGCCTGCTTCCCTGTCTTCGTTGGTCTGGTCTAGTGCTAGCATAGCTTTCCTGTCTCCTCACTCTGGGCATGCCTCTGCCTCCCTTCGCCCCTTTCCTGGGTGCCATCTGTACCCTCTGCCACGCCCCTCAGTCCCGGCCCAGGTACTTCACTTCCTGCGCTTGGTGGCCGGCCTGGGCAGGAGCCTACCTTCCCTGCATTCCTGTGCTCTGAGCTCAGTGCCTGCCTGCCCCACCTGCACCTTTCGATTTTGTGGGGGAAACCTCCCTGGGGGAGTCACCGAATCACTTCCTTCTTTAGGGAACAGGCAGGAGCCTCAGGGAGGGATGATGTGACTGCCTACCAGAAATAGCATGACAAGGGTTTTGTCATTAGACAATGCTGGGTTCAAGTTCTGCCTCTGACACAGACATGAACACCCCTCTTAACCTGTCTGAGTAACAGTTCTCACCTGGGAAATGGGGGCCATTCATGGTACTTTCCCTTTAGCCATGTCATAAGAATTAAATGAGCTGGGCATGATGGCACACACTTATAATCCCAGTATTTGGAGGCCAGGTGTGGTGGTGCACGGTTGTAATCCCAGTACTTGGGAGGCTGAGACAGGAGGATTGTAGGTTCACAGCCAGCCTCAGCTACTTAGTGAGGCCCTCCACAACTTAGTGAAACGCTGTTCCAAAATAAAGAATAAAAATTAAGTCTATGAATGTAGCTCGGAGGTAGAATGCCCTTGGGTTCCATCCCCAATACCAAAAAAAAAAAAAAAAAATAGGGCTGGGGGTGTAGCTCAGAGGTAGAGCACCCCTGGGTTCAATCCCAGTACCATAAAAAAAAGAAAGAAAAAAAAAAAAGAAATGAGATAAGGAAAAGTGCCTGGTCTATGAAAGAACTTGAATAAGTTAGTTTGTTTCCCTTTCTGGGCTTAGGAGCTGAAATGGGACACACAGGATGTGGATAAGATCATGTTTAGGGCTTAGAGAGATATTTAGACCTTGAAGAACTTTGGGGGTCTGACTATGCCCTGTCTAGGCAGCTTTCCATAGTCCATCCGTCCATCCGTCCGTCCGTCCATCCATCCATCCACCCATCCATCTGTCCAGGTAGCCACTAAACAGACACAGGACTCCTCAACTGTGCCAGGCAGGTCTTGTAAGAGGCTCTAGGGCTACAAAAAAACCCAATCTCCTCTTTGGGTGAGCCTTCACACTGATGGGGACAGGAGGAGAGAGACTGAGTTATCTGTGCTGTGACAAGACTGTTTGGCCTATCAGGATCCATGGGGTTGGAGGAGGGAGAGGCTCCAGTTCCAAAGAGTGGAGTGGGGACTTAGCATCCATCCAAAGACATGTGATAAGCCCAGTGAGGACTTGGCCCCAATCTTTCTGCAGACCCCAGGAATAGTTCCTCTTGGGGTTCTGAGAACACAGAATTTTTTGACCCTACAGTGCAACCAGCTCCTGTATCTTTGTCCTGCCAATGCTCTTGTTGCCAAGAAATTAATACAAACTATCTGTCTCTTATCCAGTTCTTAGCAAATACTTCTGGTGGATATCAGCGTAGCAAAATAAAACTGATAGTGGTTAAAACCTCACAATGAAGTACAGACCAAAAATAAGATAATCTTAAGTAACTGAAGCTGGCCAGGCAGGGTGGTGCACACTGGTAATCCCAGTACTTGGGAGGCTGAAATCGGAGGATCACAGGTTCCTGGCCAGCCTCAGCTACTTAGTGAGGCCCTTTGCAACTTAGCGAGACCCTGTTTCAAAATAAAGAATAAAAAATAGGGCCGGGTGTGGTGGGGTACGCTTGTAATCACAGCATTTGGGAGGTTGAGACCAGAGGATCCGGGTTCTCGGCTAACCTCAGCTACCTAGTGAGGCATTCCACAACTTAGTGAGACCCTGTTTCAAAATAAAGAATAAAAAATAGGGCTGGGGGTGTAGCTCAGAGATAGAATGCCCCTGAGTTCAATCCCCAGTACCACACACACACACACAAAAAAAGAATAAAAAATAGGGATGGGGATATAGCTTGTAAGCAGAATGCTTCTGGGTTCAATCCCCAGTGACACACACACACAGAGTAGCTGAAGCTGGGTGTGGTGGTGTACACCTATACTCCTGGTAGTTGGGAGATTAAGACAGGAGGATCCCAGGTTTGAGGCCAGTCTCAGCAATTTAGTGATACCCTCAGCAATTTAGCAAGACCCTGTTTCAAAACAAATAATAAAAAGGGCTGTAGGTGTTAGCTCAGAGATAGAATGTCCCTGGTTCAATTCTCAGTTATCCCCCCACAATTAAGTAAGCAAAGGATCACATTTGATGATTAAAAATGAGAATAATCAAGGGGTGGTGGCACATGCCTATAATCCCAGTGACTTGGAGGGTAAAGCAGAAGGACTACAAATTGGAGGCCAGCCTGGGCAACTTAGTGAGACCCTGTCTCAAAATAAATAAATAGAAGCCGGGCGTGGTGGCGCACGCTTGTAATCCCAGCATTCGGGAGGCTGAGACCGGAGGATCCGGGTTCGCGGCCAGCCTCAGCTACCTAGTGAGGCACTCCGCAACTTAGTGAGACTCGGTTTCAAAATAAAGAATAAAAAATAGGGCTGGGGGTATAGCTC
>PVLC010022266.1:0-26829 GCA_004027655.1 Graphiurus murinus | reverse complement strand
GGCATTATATTGAAAGAAATACAGATGTATTAAATTAATTGAGGTGTTATTTATCATAGTAAACAATTAGAACCATTATCAATAATTTTAAGTAGACTAAGCATTAATAGCTGCCAGATAGAATATCAAGCAGTAGTTCTCACCCAAGGGTGATTCCTTCACCCCTCTCCCTGACCGCTGAGAACATTTGACAATGCCTGGAAGATTTTTTATGGTCATAACTGAAAAGAGGGGTGCTATTGGAATCTACTGAAAGGAGGCCAGAGAAACTTCTAGACATAATTCGATGCAGAAGACAGCTCAGTACAACAAAGAATTATCCATTCCAAAATGTTCCTGGTGCTACTATTGAGAAACCTTGCTCTACGGGTGCATTGTACTCCTTCTTCATCAGAGTACAATGGGTCAAGTCATCACAGGAGAGAGAGATTCGATCTTGTTAAAATGAAATCAATTTACTGGAGAATCTTACAGAAACTGTAATTTACCTTGTATATAGCACAGGGCTTTAACATGGAGATGTTAATTCAGATCATAAATTTCTCAGGAAATTAATAAGGGGATAGTGAAGGTCATCTTCACCTTCTTCTCTGGTTGTAACATTGTGTATCAGAAATGATTTATATGCTCTCATTGCAATTGATCGAAAGAACATTTTCTTAGATGTCATGACACATCGCTTCTGGCCTCTTTTCCATTCTGCCTACTGTGCAACGCGCACACGCACACATGCACACAATCGAGTGGTCTTGAGCAAGTCATTTCACCTCTCTGCCTCAGTAATTTCACCTATCAAGTGGAGATTATAGTAGTTTTCCTCAGATATGCTCTTGTATGTCAGCTTGTGTGACCACTATTCCATAGGCAACAATGGAACTATGCACACAGAATCTGTAGCTTTACAACTCTCCCTCATTACATTTGATACATGAATAGCTCACTGTGGAGAAATCTGTCAGTAATAAAAAAGACAATTTTCTCTACTTTATGGATTTTCCTTTGATCTTTGTCTATAAACAGGAATTGGTTGTAACTGGGTTTTAGGAGCTCAACAGACCATCAGCTGGTGCTATTCACTCAGAATCTGTATCTTTGGACCACAAAGGGGTCTGTTAATTTCATCCCATGCCTAGAGCAGCCATGTCCAGTTATGACTCCACCACACAGCCACCCACACTAGGGCCAGCCTTGCCATTTGTCTCCATTAAGGCTTGGCCCCACTTGAAGGAAGACCAGCTAAATGGTCATCTACCAGACAGATTCAGCTTTGATAGAAAATTTTGACCATAGACCCTACAGTCATGTCTTTGAGAAATATTCCAATTTAAAGATATGTGAACTGATGGGGAAAAAAAATTGCTCTACCCTTTAAAAATTAGAGTGTGTTTTGCCACTAAACCACATCATGAGTATGTGTTATACACACACACAATAGAATTTTGCTCAGCCATAAAGAACAAAATTGTGTCATCTTCAGGAAAATGAATAAAACTAGAGGATATTATGCTCAGGGAAAAAGTCGAGGGTAGAAAGTTTTTCCTCATATGTGGAAAACTAGAAAGAAAAAAGGAAACAAAAGAGACTTTAGATCATTGAGGAGAGAGGGATAAGCAGAATAATGATAAGGGATAGGGGGAGGGGTTAAAAAAAAAAAAGGACTGACGAACAAAACAGCTTAAATAATATTGTGTCCATATATAAAAGTATCAGTACTAACCTCACTAATGTGGATGGGGAAAAAAGGAGGCATCTAAAGGGAAACACACCAAAAACTGTATTCGAGTGCATTTGTATCACTTTGGGCCTCACCATGATGTATAATTACAGCACACAAAAGTATTTTAAAAATAAAAAATGCATGAAAAAATTGCAGAATGAGGTCAGTACATACAGGAGCTAGTAGTATCTTCTTTGGTTTGAAATTTAATTTATGAAGACCTCTAGCTTCAAAGCTCCTAGTTTTCTTTTTCAGATTGACTTTTTATATTATAAAACCATTCATCCATGAAAATGGAAGAGATGACATTCACACTTTTAATTCAGATTCTGACAGGAAAAAAAGGCTGTTTCAGCCACAGGCTTGGCAGGGCAAAAATATTGACTGCAAGGGTACTACTTCTTTGGCTTCCCTGGGAGACTCACTGACCATCTCCATGGGGGAAGGAATTACAATGCCAAACACTCCATCAGAGTTGCCCCACCTGGG
The DNA here is from genome assembly GCA_004027655.1 of Graphiurus murinus. Classification (NCBI taxonomy): domain Eukaryota; kingdom Metazoa; phylum Chordata; class Mammalia; order Rodentia; family Gliridae; genus Graphiurus; species Graphiurus murinus. The sequence continues at coordinate 24,623 of PVLC010022266.1, read as the reverse complement.
CAATGAGCAGTAGTTAACTCTACCATCTTCTTCCTGCATTTTTCTCATTTTTGGTTGTGTTTGGCTCTTGCTACCATCACCTGTCAATTCTGCCTTTTGCTAAAAATGTGCCAGGAAAGTTATCCCTCAAGACACAGAAATCTTTGAACAAAAGACCAGATGAACTAGAAGGGAAACTGTTTGTACTCTGTGAGACATATTAAAAGGAAACTCAATGAGATGCAGTCTATGCCCTGAGAATTCTCAACATCTCAGCTTGTAGCAAAGATGTCATTAAAAAGCAAATCTTCTGAGTCCCAGACCAGGACTGTGGATTAAAGCTGTAGGTTAAAATAGTGGGAACCAGGCTTAATATGCCAAGCCATTATAATTTGCATGATGAATAGAAAAACTGAAAAAATAAATATTTGTGTGGGAATGAAATGGAGAAATGCACTAGATCTTCACACGTGTTTAAAGATCTTTTCAGGATATTGTAGGCGAAATTCTCAGATGTCCTCTGAGAGTTCCATTTCCAGCCCATCCCCTGATGTACCCGCCTATATAATAGTCCTTACCTTTGGGTGTGGGCATGAATATGATGTGATATAACTGCCACGATGAGCTTACTTGATAGGATAAAACTTAAGGGATTTAATCAATGTAATTAAGGTTCTAATCAATTGACTTTGAATTAATCAAAAGAGATTTTTCCTAGTTGAGCACAACCTAATGAGATGAGTTTTTAAAAGGAGTCAGAGAGATCTAAAGGGAGATTCTCCTGCTGGTCTTGAAGGAGCAAGCTGCTATGAGTTGTACAGTTCCAAGAATAAAGGATTCTTCCAGCAGCCATGTGGGGATGGCCCTGCGCAGCTTTAAAAGCCTCCACCTCTCGCCTAGAGAGAGAGCTGCTGGGGAAAGGCTGGTTGGGAAGTTACTGGGCTGGGTTGCTGGGAGAAGTTCTGGGAGGAAGTGGTTGGGAAGAAGAAGCGGTTGGGAAGAGGTTGGCCAGGTTGCTGGGGAAGTCCTGGGAAGAAAGATTGTGGGTTGCTAGTGGAAGACGGATTGCTAGAGAGAGGGGTTATTGGAAGTCTGTAGAAAAAGCACTGTTTGGAAAGACGACTTCTGTACTGTGTTTGTTACTGCTTGAGCAGTGCTCTTGATCCCAGAAAGAGAGAGAGATAATAAGAGGTTCGAACCAGCAACATTCAGGCAGCGTCTTTATTGGGGCCTCATGGCTGAGGGTTCAGCCTGGGGCACCCAATAAGATATTGCGAATAGATATTGTTTTAGTTGCCAATTTTATGACAAAATATTACTTATGATATTTATTACTTACCATGATAATTTATTATTCATCAATAAACAACACACACACACACACACACACACATGATTTTCTTACCTGGAAGTGGGGTACTGCTATGACAAAACCCTAAAAATAAAGAAGCAACTTTGGAATAAGACAGTGGGCAGAGACTGGAAGAATTTTGAAGAGCATAACAGAGAAAACCTTAATTGCCTTGAACAGATTGTTTGTAGAAGCATGAACTTTGAGGCTGCTGCTGGTGAGAGCTTAGAAGAGAGTGAAAAACATGGTATTGGAAACTGGAGGAAGGGTAAAGCTCCGTGAAAGTGTCTCCTGCAGTTATGTGGAAAGCAGCACTTCTAAACGATGAGCCTGGCTATCAGCAATGGAGATACACTTCCAAGTTGCTGCATGTTTTCTTGCCGCTTATAGGAAGACATATGAGGGGAGAAATAAATGTAGAGAAGAATCATTATTAAATATAAAGACCTTAAGATTTTGAAAAGTGGTCCATAGCCCTGGAGCTAAGACAGTTTTGTGTTGTTAATACAACTTTTGGGGGAGGTTGGCTAATTACCAACCCCAAGGTTGAACTTTTACTGCCTGGGGAAGAGCAAAGATTGTTACCATAGCACCCACTATGAAGAGAAGTTCAAATACTTATGTCCATTGCATTTGGGACTGCATCTTACTAATTGCCTGAGGTCAGTGAGCAGAATATCCACAAAACAAGTTAAATGAAGTGGATTCATTACTTATTGATAATCTAATTACTTAGATAAGCAGCAAGGAACAACAACAACAAAACTCAGGCCAATTGTGAGCTGCAACCTCAGTCTCAAGAAGGTTGCTGGTGTGGATGGAGGCTCAAGAGTGTGTGCCCCAGTGCTGGGGGACCCTGAAAGGCAGTCTGCTCCAGGGATAGCGTTAATGTACCCCAGAAGCAGCATGACTCACAGAGCCAATCTTCAAAAGACATTCTGCTCTTGGACAGTTCTTCTCTAAACCAAGATGTTCCATTCCCTCTGAAGGTCAGGCAGTTCCTTCATGTCTTGCATGTATTGCATTCCTAGTTTATTCTATGCTTATTCTAGGAACTGCATGCAAGAAAGGGGAACTGGTCATCTGAAGAACTGTCCTGCAGAAGTGACTTTAAAAAAAGAGGAAATGAATACTATGTGGACCAGACAGTACATGGCCAATCAAATCTATAGCACTTACTATCTTTAGAGAAAAAGTTTGGCTATCTCTGGTCTGGAAGATGACTGTATACTCCCTCAGAATGTGTCAGTAGGACTTTGGGATGCTTTTGCAGTCACAAAGGGGACCTTTGTCATGATGGACATGCAAGGATGGAGAAGATTATGGCTGATCCATGAAGAGAGAAAGAAAAGGAGCAAGAACTTAATAGCATGAGCTCCAATGATGGGAAGATAGTGGAGGAGATTCTGTGGTCTGTTCTCCAACCTTTAGTTAGAACCATGTCTAATCCAGTGCAGAGGAAAAAGTCATCAACCTTGACCCATCATCTGAATGTATTGAAGAGATGTGTCAGACAAAATATTATCACTGTTTAGTAAAATGAATTTTGTGTCATTGTGGTTATATTTGAAAGCCTGGATTCTAGTGATCTTAGAAGACTCATGGAGAAAAACACACAGCCAGATGTTTGCTTTTGTTTCAACAGTATCTCTAACTTGAGAAAATTTGCTGAGTTTTTAATGAAGTGAATAAAGAATAACTGGAGGGTTTTAGTGTGGTTATTGGAAAGAACCTGAGCTTGGAATGAGGAGACTTAGGAGGGTCATCAACCCTTTCTTTATCTTAATTTCCCATGTGCAAATTAGAGAAACTTGAAATAAATTAGTTATTTCTAATCTGAGTTTATAAACAGATAAGAATGAAACTTTTTGTACTAGTTTTACAGTTTTGAAATAGGACCCAAGTCTCCTGGACTACAGAGTGTAGCAATTGGATGGTAATTTAAGGCCATCTAGATCAAAAACCTTAGCTTAAAAATGCACGTAAGAAAGAGAAAATGACTTCAGTAATATGCCACTGGCAGATCATGATGGAGCTGAGATTAATCTCTTAATTCACCTCTCTATTGTGAAATATATAGACCACAACAGTTAGCCAATGTATTATTTTAAATATTCAATAAAAAGTAGAAGGAAACTGGCCTTAGTGGTACATGCCTGTCGTTCCAGTATTTGGGAGGCTGAGACAGGAGGATCATAGGTTCAAAGACAGCCTCAGTAAGTAGTGAGGCTCTCATCAATCTAGTGAAACCCTGTTTCAAAATAAAAATATAAATAGGGCTGGGGATGTAGCTCGGAGGTAGAATGCCCCTGGGTTCAATTCCCAATACTACAAAAAAGTAGGCGGAAATAAGGTAGAAAGGAAGGCAGGAGGGGAGGAGGAAAACACATAAATGAGAGAGAGAGAGAAGGAAGAAAGAATAACTGAACGGAATGCATAAAGATACTGGCAGAGATTATCTGCTTCTTGGAATCTCATCTCCATTTCCCTTTCTCCAGTTGTCCTTTATCCTGAGCACAGCTGCATCCAGGCATCAGGGTATCCTTAGTGTCCATTGGGGCTCAGCTCCCATCAGACCAGATGATGCAGTGCACTGGCATACTGCAATGAGCTCCCATGAAGGATGGAGCCATTCCAACTAATGAAGTTAAGTAATATGGCAATGGATATAGGGACATGGTGGTCATTATTGATTTCCCTATAGAATTTATTTTAGTGACAAAAATATAGTCAATATTTTGGAAATGCTTATTGATAGATTACTGAGGCTTAACCCTCACAATCTAGTTAAAATTCTCTGCACATTATTATTAAAGGCAAATATGATATCATTCTCACACATTTCCTTTTTGACTTATAAGTTGCCTAGATATTATATTAAGAGCTAATGGCATCAGCTCATATGCCACCTCCCTGCTGAAGTATCAGAGTAGCACCCATCAATAACCAAGACACTGCAATAACATTCTGACCTGAGTTGACACCGATGAGTGATCCCTGGAGACTGAGCTTCTTTTTGGCTCTTTTTATGTTGGCAGCATTTCACCTTTCAGTTAGTTTCACTCTCTACTCATGGGGATATTGCATTGCTGAGACCTAAGATTAGTTGCTTGTGGAAGAATGAGTGGGCATTTGCAGCAGGCTCTGTTAAAATCATTACCCGCTCTCCTCCCAGCATTGCCTGGACCAAATGCCCAGATTCGTGACTGTGTTCAAAAAGTGGTGCTCAAATCCATAATCCTATCCTTTAAAATAGAACTTTCTGGATGAAGAAGAGAGAGTGGAAAACATTGTCTTTGCAGTTATTTCGGGAAAGCAACCTGAGAACAGAAAGGGCACTCAATAGGTATTTGTTGAGAGAAAGTGTGAATTGAAATGTTTTCAGAATTCTCCACTAAGAAGATGCCATGGACAAAGGACTGGCTTCCTACCAAGGACAGTTTCCTTGTACTTAATTCACTGTTCCTTTCTCATGCAAAAGCTACCAATTCCAGTATATAATTCTTCTTCTAGTTTTCTGATTCATTCATGAATCTCTTCCCAGCTGCCTTCTATTGGTCAAGATTCATGTGAAATTTGAATGCAGAGTTGAAACAGGTAAGATTCTTTAGCAGAATATTATTTGTTAGCTTCCTGTACTTGATTTGATGTCTCTGAATGAAATTTTTGACTTGTATTTGTGATTAGGCTTTAAAAATTCCTCAAGTAATACAGGATCCTCATCAAAATGTCATTCCCTCCAGGCACAAACCTGAAATTCCAAGACTCGGGAGGCTGAGACAGGAGGATTACAAGTTGGAAGTCAGCTTCAATTTAGTGAGACCCTCAGAAACCTAAGCCTTTGTAAAAATAAGAAATAAAAAGAGCTAGGGGTGCAGCTTGGAAGTGGAATGCCTCTGGGCTCTATCTCTAGTACCAAAACAAACAAACAAACAAACAAACAAAGGAGAGTGAGAGTCCTTTTCTTCATGGCAGAAATGATCATAGAATGCATGGTTCTCATTTGGTTAGCCTGAGACCCTAACATCTGGCTTATTGAACTAAAGATAAGTAGCTATTTGTATATTGGAGAACTTATCATACTGTATCGCTTGGGAAACCTAAAGAGGAAGTTTTTAAGAAAAAAAAAGTGGGTAAAAATATAAAAATTATCACTCCATCCAAAAAACAAACAAACAAATAAACAAACAAAAAACCCCCACATGAATAACCACCCTTAAATAGACAGGAGAATTTATGTTATTCTGCAGTTGAAAACTCAAATGGACTAATAGAACAAATATTTGGTTTTTAAACATACTTCTCCAGTGCAACTGTGAGCTCTGGTCCATGCAGTTACTCAGGAACCCAGGGACCCAAGTCATACAAACCTTCACTACTTTGTAACTACACCAACTGGAACATGTATCATTTCCAGTCATGTTCAAGGGCAGAGGAAGTTGGAAAATCATGCCTGGGCTTTACATGACCTTGGCCTGGAAATGACCCATCTTGTCTATTCAAATTGTATTCCCTAGGACGAGTCACATGCATTAATCGCATAGTTCCACTTAATTGCATTGGGCTGGGAAATGTAAGGAAGCAATATGTTTAAAGCATTATTCTCTCTTTCATACAAAACTAAGACTATATGCATTTACAACTTAGCCTTATATCCCAGTTTTTGACACACATTATTAGAAAGCCACTCAAAATTTAAAAATAATAGATGATAAAAAATAAATGCAACAGATATTCTAATCTGCTTTCTTCCTTCACTCTGTCTAGTCTTGCATACTCACTAGAGACCAATATTCCAGACTTACTAATATACCATGACTTTCTTGTTCCAGGGAGGCATGACTGTATTGCTGATGACAGAATTTCTCTCTGTTTCCTCTACCTTTGAACCATTATAATGGACCTTCATTTGTTGAGATAACTTGAGCTTACCTTTGTTTGAAACAGCTAAAAGAGCTTAGCTGACAGTGTCTCTCTGCCTTTTCTCTTTGGAACCCATTAGAACAGTGAAATCTACAAATGTCATTCAGCTTGCTTTCTGACTTGAGAATATCAGCAATGTTCAGTCTCCTTGTCCTTTTTTGGATGCTCTCCTAAGTCCATGTGAATCTCTTTTGAATGCATTTCTTGTTTTCCTTTCTAGCACAGTGTCCAGTGTGTAATAATTATTCAAAGACAACTCACTGATGATCATCTAGTCTCCAGGCAACGTTGATCACAAAATAGTTCTTTCCACATGGTGGGCCCTCATGTAGAATGATGGACTTTTCATAGAAGAAAAGGACTTTGGGTTGAATTCTGCACAACTATTTTATTACCCAGAAGGCCCAGCTGTATTAAATGACTGACCTAATATCAAACAGCTGCTTAGCAGGGGAACTCATTAAAAAGTCAAGTTAGTTTGATTCTTAGAAATTTCCAGGGGAGTCAGGACAGAAAAGACACATAAAATGTAATAAAAATAAATAAATACACATCACAGTTTCCCTTAATCATTGTTAAGCCTTTTCTTTTGTTGTCTGTGAAAATTAAAATCAAATATATAGTGCCAATTAGAACTTAGTATAAAAATTAGGGCAAGAGAAATTTTGATGACAGATTAGAAAGGACCACACTGTCTGGAACAGCCCTTCCGTCTGTTCCAGAGAAGTTCAACATAATAAGCCCATCAGCATATTCATGCAAGATAATCTAGAATTAATTTGGGCAGTAACCTTGGCAATTATAGAGAAGTCCCCAGAGAAAGAGCAGTTGTATTTTCAAGGACTTCACGAAAAATGAAGACCTGACTGCAAACCTTTAGTTAATGTTTCTAGAGGATCCTGGATAATGTTTTTAGTGTTCAGTAATATGACAGCATCTGTAACTTGTGTTAAATCTTGTTATAGCTATATTTAATGGGCTTCCCTACTTTAATTGAATGTCCAGGACAAGTTGTACTGATGTAGTGAATGGTGGCATTCATTCATTCATTCAACAGCTATTTATTGGACACTTACTCCATGCAGCCTCTGTGCTAGACACTGAAGACAAAATAATAAATAATGCAGATCTGCTTCTGTTCCCATTGACTTATAGGGTTAGTCCCTTGAAAATCCAAGTACCTGTTTCTTTGGGTCTCTGGAGTCCATGCAGTCCTACTGTCCTGGACCACCATCACCCTTCCCTGGATGAACTTCAAGGACAAATTTTGTGTTTTAGATCAGCTAGTTCAGTGTCTTGGTGCAGCTGTTAAAATAACTGGTCTTAGACTGAAAACATCTGGAGTGAACCCCAGTGCCACTACTCAATAGCTCTATTACTTTAGATGCCTTACTTTAATTATTGGCCAACTCCTACATCACTAAGCTATTGCTAAACAAAACCACCACACAAGTCTAAAACAGCATGCCAGTCATTTTATTATTTCTCAGGAGCCTGGACATTAACTGTGGGCTCAGCTTACCTAGCAATACCAAGCTAGGCATGTCCTTTAGTTGAACTTCAACAGTTCCTAATCTGTATTAGATGGGGTGAGTAAAGTATTTACTACATATTCTCAGTACGTGAGAGTTATTATTATCACTCCAAGTTTCTCTCTTGATATTAGAACAGATTTCTTTGACATAACCTTGAGTCTGCTGACTCTCTCTGCCTTGTACCTTCTAAGAACACTTTTGAGTCTCCCATTTGCTCAGATCAAACCAGCTCTTGCCTCTTAAGAAGGGCCTGAACGAGGTTTGTGATTGTTGGGCATTCTCTGGACAACCTCTGGAAGAATGTCTTGCCAAGAACTCTACAACTTCTCTCCTTGGTTCTGCCTCCCAGTTGGAATGATGCTGAAATAACAATCTCCCCTTCCCCCATAGTAACCAAGCTAACTAGCAAGATTCATGAGCAGCATATGCTGAAGAGGATGGTATCACTCCTGCTGAGAATATGTGGCACACATATTACAATGAATCCTGAGAACAATACAGGAGATCACCTTCACTGTTCCCTTCCAATAGATGTGAAAATTGGTGACGTGCTTCATAATGCTTATTCAGTTGGAATGAAATGAAATTTTCCAGGTTTTATGGGAATTCAAAGAAACAACAGTTCTCTTTTCACCCACTCAAGCTCTCCTCTCAAGTATTAATTGAGAAACAATGAAGTCAGACAAATGAAGAGCTAAATGGCAGCTTTAAAACTTATAAAGCTTAGAAAGTACCTTACAAATTTAGTAGTGATAATTCCCTCTCTCTCTCTCTCTCTCTCTCTCTCTCTCTCTCTCTCTCTCTCTCTCTCTCTCTCTCTCTCTCTCTCTTGCAGGTTTTTCATATGCTGGAGAGGGGACCAGAGAAAGGAAAATAACAAAAAAGAAAGGAAGAGGGTTAGCTTTTCCTGTAGTTCCTGCTTCTGAATTGGACAATTGGACAATTTAATTCAGTGAGGTGTCTGGGAGGGGGTATCAAGAGATGCCAGGAGGGTCTTATTTATTGAAGTCTCTTCACATGGATCTGAAGCAGGGAAAAAAAAAAGATCCCCATCATGCCAATGCCAACAACAAATGCAGGTTACCATATTTGGGAAGTCTCCTCTATTACCCATTGGTTCCTGGGAGTTTGACAGTTACCCTAAGCCAGAAGATTTAAATGTCTCAGCATCTGCATAGTGTCATGTGCCAGTCATTCCATTATTAAAAGTCATCCATCTGGTAGGCTTTAGTGACCTAAATAGAGAAGCAGTCTCCTATTTTACAAATATGATTTGGAGAGTTTGAGCTTTCAAAGTCAAGGGCAATATTATTCTCCACTGCTAAGTCTCAGTAATTGTTAGCAAACATGAATACCCTAAAATAATATATGGTTATAAAAATGAAAGCATTAATGCCTACTCTCCTGCTGCACAATGGGGAAGGGAATCCCTGTGATGCCTACATAAATCTGGGCCAAACTGTACTCTGTCTTGAACATGAGCAATGGGGTTCCTCCCCCTGAAAAAACAGCTTCAATTCATAAGGATAGCAACATGTCCTTTGAACTGTGTCCTGCCTTTTAAAAATAATCATGAAACCTGAAATAATCAGATAGCCACAACTTCTAGAGGAGAGAACTGGGTTACATCAGAGTTTGAGGTTTAAAGAGGTAGCATAATTTGCCTGAGGTCACAGTTTAGATAAATTCCAAATCAGGGGTGCTCTTTGGAAATGGAATCTTTCTATACCTATTCTTGTGTCATTAGCATCCCCCCTTGTTGGGGCTATCATTTAGTAAAATCAAGAAAACACCAGCCCATAGTAGCTTTCTCCTTCTGCAAGGCTTCATGTGAGTTTTCAAAGCAGGGAGGTTGCTGTCTTCTTCATAGGCAGGTGTTTTGGGTCATCACTTTCTCGCTACATTGATAGGAATTATTGGAGTGAGAAGAAAACATGGAAATTAATAGACCTCCTGATGCCGGTCTCTCACCAGGACCCCAGTGTATTCAAAGAATGGCCAGCCCCTAATATGCTGGGCAGGAGGAGGCTGTGTGCACACTTTTTTGAATTAACCAGCGTAGGGCAAATGTGAGCACTGTTATCAGATCTGGTGGGAACAGGAGACTTAGGAAAGCACTAAATAGCATTTTAAGTGTCTTCTTGACCCTTCCTGGAAACAGCGCATTTGAGTTGTTCTTATCTTCATGGTGTATTCAGTTGCACTTGGTGAAAAACAATATTAAGCCGTCTGTTCAAACACTCCACAAACAGGAATGGAGTCACAGTAACGTGTTGCTATGTAGTGATATAACAATTCTCTCTCTCTCTCTCTCTCTCTCTCTCTCTCTCTCTCTCTCTCTCTCTCTCTGCTTCATCTTTGCATTTATTCATCATGCTTTCTTTGGGATTTACAAAGCTGTAGCACATGCTTAATCTTGACTGATTGACCATGTAGTGTGTTTGTGGTCTTACCCGGCATAACAGGCAAGAGGAACAAGGCTCAAAGGCTCAGCCTGGGTTGGTCAAGCAGCAAGCAATAAGAGTATGTCTGAGCCTGAGTCTCCATTCAAATCCCGTGTGCCTGAGCTTCACCACAGTCTCCCCAGTGAAAAGGCATTGCATTAGGATGGCTTGCTCTACTGATGAGCCCTCCCTCCTTTCTAATCCAGGCATTTCTCTGTTCTTCTAAAAGGACTGAGCAGATCTTGAGTTATGGTGAGAAGCCACCCAGCCAATGCCAAATTGTCATGGAGAATGAGACCTTTGAGAAAGGGTCGGACTGCAATGCCACCACTCTAGAAAAATAAACAGCAGTAAAACAGTCAAGCAGTGTTTCTTTTCCAGAAAGTGAAATCAAAATGAGAGTGATAAACTCAGTTTATAGCAAAACACCTGCAAGCCATTGTTTACCACCCAATTTTCTCAGGTTGAGTAGAATGTCAGAGTGCTTTCTTAATAAAGCCTTGCCTTACACTTCCAAAACTGAAACAATCTCATTTTTAGTTGTGGAAAAACAGGAGACTTTGTCCAAGCACATCTTTCTTTTGGGAAATTTGCAACAAACGTGTGGTAACAGGAATAAACTCTTAATTTTGAATCCCTTGTTCCATCTTCCCTTCCTTGTTTCTTTCTTTCCTCCTTCCTCTCTTTCAACAATCGGTGACAAACTTAAATGCTATGTCAGATTCTACTATATATATTTAGTGTGTGCGTATAATTGTGCAAGAGTGTGGAGAGGTTCTGATACCCCCAATCAGAGTTCTGCTCCCTATAGCATTAAGGTACCAGAATATGCCTTCCTTATCCAACTTTATCTGAACTGATTGCATTTTGATTCACTGTACAGGTGAAATAGCTCTGACTCTCAGAACTTCCTTTCCAAGGAGAACTCTTTCAGGCTTCAGAGAAGGAGAAGAGGCAAGAGATGTCTCTGAATAGGACCAGATTCCAGAGCACCCATAGAAACTGTTTTATGATGTGTGCCCAATAGGAGTTTATTCTTAACATTTGTCCATTTCCTTTCAGAGAAAAAAAGAAAAGACAAAACCCATATGTTGTTCTCTGGTTTTCCAGCTCTTGGATAAACATTAACTTCCTTTACAAGCTGCTTAGGTTTCAGACAGATGGACCTTTCCATGTCTTTGCTTATTCATTCACTGCAAGAACTCTTTGAAGTTGATATTAGCATTACTCCTATTTCACAGTTGAAATTGAGACACAGTTAAAACTAATTCACTCAGTCTCACCACCTTTGAGGAATCTCCATGGTGTTCTCCGGAGTGGCTATACTAATTTTTATTCCTCTCAACAATGTATAAGAGCTCTCTTTTCTCCACATGCTCACCAGCATTTGTTATTTTTTTGCTTTCCTGATAGTGGCCATTCTAACTGGGAGAGATAGTATCTCATTGTAGTTTTGACTTGCATTTGCCTGATGGCTAATGATATTGAGTCTTTTTTTTCTATAATTTCAATTTCTTCTTATGAGAAATATATATTCATATTCTGGGCCTATTTTATTTGGATTATTTCTTGAGTGTTCAAAATGATTTATATAGACACAATATTAACTCTTTTACAAATGAATAGCTTCAAATGTTCTCTCCCATTCTGTAGGTTGTCTCTTTATTGATTGTTTTTTTGGTTGTGCAGGAGCTTCTTAGTGTGACATAATCCAATTTGCGTATTTTTCCTTTTGTTTCCTGTGATTTCATGGTTTAACATAAGATTCAGCTCTCCCACTTTGGGGTATATATCCAGAAGAAATAATACCAGCATGCCCATGCTTATTGCTGCATTATTAACTATGGCTAAGATACAGAGTCAACCTAAATGCCTAAATCAGTGGATGAGTGGATAAAGCAGATGTAGTATTGTATACAGAATGGAATATTATTCAATCACAAACAAATTTGCAAGAAAGAGTATGTTTGGACTGAGGTGCATAATGTTGCACAAAAATGTCAGACATAAAAAGACAAATGTCACATGTCTTCTCACCTATGTAGATATTTGAAAAGTTAATCTGAATGTAGAATAGTGACTACTGGAGACTATGCAAGGCCAAAGGTGAAAAAGGGTACAGGGAGCCTAATAAGAGGTATCAAAGTACAACTAGATTAAAGCACAGCACAGTAGGGGTGACTCTGACTTAATATAACCTGTTATGAATAACTGGAAAACAAAATCTTAAAGACTCCAGGCACAAGGTAATGATAAAGTAAAGGAAACTTGATCAATCAGCACATATGTATTTAAATATCAACTGTACCCCATAAATATCTATAGTTATTATGTGGTAATCAACAATTTAAAAAATATATATTTACAAGGAGATGGAAACTTGGACTGCGCTGGTTTGAACTATTACACATAGTTGTGTATTGATCAAATTATCACACTGTGCTTCGTCAATTTGCACAATGAAAACAGCAATAACAAATAAAAATTTAAAGAGCAAAATCTCACCACTGGCAAGCAGCAGAGCTGGGATAGGAATCTGCCACCTGGACCTTCAGTTGTAGCCTCAAGAGTCACACTGGCCTTCCCCTCATCCTAAGTTAGGGTCACCAGCTTGTTGGTTGCCTTCTTCTCCAAACTCTCATGGAGGGAAACTGAAGATAATAGACCCGTAGTATCACAGATCGCTACCAAGCAAGAGCCAGGGGAATTTGTCTCCCCTACTCCTCATACTCACCAAATGGCCTTTAGGTATTTCTTCATTTTGATAATTAGTGGTTCCGCAAGGTCATTTTGACACTGGACCTGTATCTCTTTTGCCATTCTTAACTAATATGTACCACAGTCTCATTGCCTTAATGGAATTGCTAAACCAGGACAAAAATAAAAAGTGGTTCTGAGTAAAGTCAAAAAAACACATGTTGGGGAGGTCTGGGGTGATTCTGCGAACAGAATTATAACATGGAACTTTACTACTAATAAAGGTCATTTGTTGTGTCTAAAACAAATATCTATCATTTTTCAGGTGATTAAATATCACTTATTACCATGCACAGTCTTACACATAGGGAGCTTAAGAAACAAGGTCATTAAGGAAAGAAATTTGGACTCCAGTGTTATGACTACCAGTTTAATGATGAACCTAATCAATATCATTCCTACCTAGGAATATGTAGCCCTACAAAGGAATTAACTGGATAATATGTATACAGAAGTGGAAGTTCACAGAACAATTTTCAGGTTTCAGAGAAGGTGATGCTTCTAAGAGCTATGAAAGTATGCTAGGTATACTAAATATGTGACATTTCAAAGTCAGAGGGAAAGCAGATGAGAACACAATTCCACCATCTATAAGCTGTGGTCACAACTGAGATATTTAAGGTTAAAAATTTTCACATTTATAGAGGGGCATTGTATATACCTCATAGATTTGTTGGGAGGAATTTAAAAAAAAAACATGCAGAAAACAACTAGCACTGTGTTAGATGTTTCCTTCTGGGGTAGAAAGGCTATTTATTCCCAGAAACCTAGGAATGTCCTTCAAAATCAGCTTTGACTTATGGACAATTTATCCAAAACAGTGCTATCTCTCAGGGAAGTCATCCAAACACCTAGATTGGTGCAATACAAAGGAATATCTTTGGCATGACTAGCGAATTTTATTTATAGCTATTATCATACCTATAGTTTATATAGTTTTATACCTCTACCTAGGAGTTATTGTAATATGTCTCTGAAAATTGGGTTCATTAAGAATATCAATCTATTTCCACATAGAGTGCATGATTCTTACACCCTTTGATTGAGAAAAACACTATACAGATATAATAAACTCATATATCTAGTTAGTCAGCCAGCTTGCTGTATGATAAATAAATTTTACTGCATGTTAGATTCTAGCATATAAAATCAAATTGGATCCTATTTCTCAGAAAAACACACTGTAGTGATGGGGCAGGAGATCTTAACTCTTTGTAACACAGTGATAATCACTGATACAAGATACTCACCTCACCGTTGAAGCACCAAGAAGTATATATTCTAGATATATAGCCATTCTAACTGGGAGAGATAGTATCTCATTGTAGTTTTGACTTGCATTTGCCTGATGGCTAATTACATTGAGTCTTTTTTTTTCTATAATTTCAATTTCTTCTTATGAGAAATATATATTCATATTCTGGGCCTATTTTATTTGGATTATTTCTTGAGTGTTCAAAATGATTTATATAGACACAATATTAACTCTTTTATAGATGAATAGCTGCAAATGTTCTCTCCCATTCTGTAGGTTGTCTCTTTATTGATTATTTTTTTGGTTGTGCAGGAGTTTCTTAGTGTGACACAATCCAATTTGTGTATTTTTCCTTTTATTTCCTGTGCTTTCATGGTTTAACATAAGATTCAGCTATCCCACTTTGGGGTATATATCCAGAGGAAATAATACCACCATTCCCATGCTTATTGCTGCATTATTAACTGTGGCTAAGATACAGAATCAAGCCTAAATCAGTGGATGAGTGGATAAAGCAGATGTAGTATTGTATACAGAATGTAAACAGAATATATATCTAAGTATATACTCTAGGTAGATGAGATTAGTTCATAAGGGTTTGTGGAATAAAAGTGGAGAAAGAAATGACACTAGGAATAGAACCACTATATTACCCAGCTCTACCACTTCCCAGTATCACTCCCAAAGAAATAAAGTCAGATTACTATAGTGATACATGCATACCTATGTTCATAGCAGCATAATTCATAAAAGCCAAATAATAGAACCAAGCTAAGTGTCTATCAACAGATTATTGGGTAAAGAATATGTGGTATATACAAATAATGGGGTTTTACTCAGCCTTAAAGAAGAAGAAAATTATGTCATTGGCAGGAAAATGGATGGAACTAGAGAATATTATGTTAAGTGAGATCAGCAAATCTCAGAAAGTTAAGGGTTGTATGTTTTCTCTCTTATGCAGAAACTAGAGAAAAAGAGAGGAAATAAAAGGACTTCAGGCAAATGAGAGGAGAGACCCATAGAATAGAGGTAAGAGTTTAGAGGAAGGAAGTGGAGAGGGGAGAAAGGAGGATCGGGGAAGGAAATAGTTCAAATATTATTCCATCTACAATGATACCACTACCAATCTCACTAAATGTGCAGGGAAGAGCACGTGAGAGAGGAGGTTGAGGGAATACACCAAGTTTTATGTTCATGTATGTTTGTATCACTTTGAATCTTGCTATGATGTATAATTATAATGCACTAATAAAAGTCTAAAACCTTAAAAAATTGAAATTTAGTGGATAAGAGAGGGAAGTTAGTGGAGGAACCCAGAAAAGTTAAATATGTAGGGGAATAATGAGAGAAGAGAGACCAACTCCTGCAAAGCGTGAAGGTATTAGCATCCCTTTATTGCACAGAAATTTATTGAGTACCATCTGTGCCTCCCACACTGCTCAGTGGTAGAAATGTAGAACTTAAATGATGCATGGTCTCAGAAATGTATGCCAGTAACCTATATTCTTGTTTTCCTTGAACAAATTGTCACTGGAGTTCAAAGGGAATTTTGCCAGCCGTTCCTAATCAATAACAAACATTTATTGTTGTTGTTTTCACAAGGAAAAATAGATGAGGTGGGAAAGGTTGGAATCAATAATACCAAATCACCGTAAGCTAGAAAATGGCTAAAGGAACAAGATGGCATAGGAAGTAAGAGTAAGCTTTGAAGCTGGAAGGATGACACTTTGACATCTAAATGAGGACACAGGCCAACTATGCCTCTCTTTCAGAAATATGTATCTCAAGTGTCAAGCTTACATCTCAAGCAAACATCCCAAGCATACATTTTCAGAGAAAAAGAACCCAATAGAAATGTATGTTTGGATTGAAGGAGAGGGAAAAAAACAGATTTATCTTAAGGAATCACCTCACATGATTTTGGGGGCTGGCAAGTCTGAAATTTTCAGGACAGACCAGCAACCTGGGGACCCAAGGGAGAGCTGATTTTGTAGCTCAGGTCTAAAAGCAGTCTGGAGGTGAATTCCTTCCTCTTCGGGGGATTTCTTCACTCCTAAGGGCCTTCCATTAATTAGATGAAGCCCCTTCACACTGAAGGACAATTTAAGTCTACAGATTTAAAAGATACTGATAGCTAAAATTATCTTTATAGCAATATCTAGACAGGCGTTGGATCAAGCAACTGGGTATTATAGCCTAGCCATGTTGACACAAAAATTAACCATCATGCACTTCTATAAAGTTTTAGTGCTTGGAAGAGCAAGGACAATTTTCTGCACTCTCACTGTATTTTAAGCCTATAGACCATAGGTTGCCAATGATGATGCAGTTAATGTACATTGCAATCCTGTGTGACTTAGTACAGAAGCGAGATACAGATAACTCGAACATGCAGAATGGTGGCTACGCGTATCTCTAGCCTGACACTAAAGAATGTTCTGCAGAACAAAGCTCACAAAAGCTAAGTGCAAACTTTATTCTACTGCATTGTCCAACCCCTCTCTCGATTTCAGCCACTCCCTAGGTCATGTCAACTAAAGACATTATCAGTAGACAAATCACTCTGTCTCTGTGGCCTTATCCTCAAACAGGACTTCTCTTGTGCAATCTTCCAGATATCTATTAGTTTCTTGTGACACTCACTTTGATAGCTTGGCACTCAGTGAACCCAATCAAGCTTTATTTAAAAGGTATCAATTGTGCTGGTTCCTGAAAGCAGTACCAATTACCCATGAGGAAAAATGGTGCATTTCAAGTGGAAAATTCACATTATAATGCATAGCTTCCTTGATTCTAGCTCAATGGCTGGAAATATTTCATTATAACAAAGACTTGAAAGATTGGCATTAGTTTGATTACAAGACTTAAAACTTTTCTTGGACATTATTAAAATTAATTATTAAAAAATGAAAAAAGCTGCTACTAGTAGCCAATGTGCCCTCCTACAATAGAAGGGAAGCAGAAAATGCTAAGATTGGCATAGAGCCCAGTTGTAGCAGCTCTTAGAAAAGTAGAAATATGCTCTCTGCCATTAGCCAGTGAAACCATCTCAGTAAAAAATCAAAATCAAAATGAGCTGTTATCCTTTGGAGAGTAAATCTTCGTTCCTTTCAGTCAGGAATCACATCCTGTATCCTTCTCAAAATACACACACACACACACACACACACACACACACACACACACACACACCTAAACAGTCCATGTACTTTGGTGAGAATTTTACTTGGTCCTGAACCCTGAAAGGATGAACTATTGTGTGGGCATGAGTGTGCCCGGTGCTCATTTTTCATTTGCACGCGTGTTTCTTGTAAGGAAAGCAGTCACTTCCTCAAATGCTCAATTGGCGGAGCCATTGTGGATAGGAAAGTGGAGAACGTTTTCCATTGCTCTACACACCCTGCGCTCTTTACTCTCCTTGTATCTCCTTTTAAAATGAGACTGTTTTGTCTATGAACTTCTCAAATTTGTGACTTTATCTAGGAATTTTGCCCACGAACTTCAGTGCAGCATTAGATTTTTAAAGTTTCATACTTTTCTTAGTGCATTGTAATGATACATTATAGTGAGATTCGAAATGAGATAAACACACATGCGCACAGCATTTAGTGTATTTTTTTCCACATTCTACCCCATGCCTTCACCGGCGTACTCTTACATGTTTATGAGATTGGAAGGGATACCTTCATATATGGACATAGCATTATTTGAACTGTTGGGTATGGCATTATTTGACTCAAGCCTCCTCTGCTCATTTGTTTCATTCCCATTCTCAGATATTTGATATGCACCTGTACACGTAGGGGGAAGCAGCCTGCCTTCTGAATGTGTTGCTTCTTTGGGCAAATGGCCCCATTATGAAGTCAGAGTAAGCATGTGGATTGCAAGAATGGTAGCATGACTCGAGGGGTCTTAAAGTGCTTGTTTTTAGAATGTCTGCATTTCAGCAAGTCTGGAAAACAAGCCCATATTACAGAGAGGAATTCTGCCCAGGGAGCACCAGAATAAGCTAGGTGCCTATGTCAAGAGGTGAGAAATGCGGACCTGGAAAGATGTCTAAATTTGCTTATAGACATGTCTTTCTTTTTCTTTCTTCATTCTCTTCCCTCCCTTCTTCCCTTCTATTCCTTTTTCTTTCCTTTCTTTCTTCTTTCCTTCCTTCCTTCTTCTGATTTCCTCTCTTTTCCTCCCTCCTCTTCTATACCTCCTCCTTTCATTAGTCAGTTTCTTTTCCTAATCTCTCTTTCTTCTTTTTCCCCCCACTATGGATACAGGTGCAGAAAGTGTCAGAGAGAAAAATCCAAGTGATAGAAGAGAAAGACATGGTCCTAAAGAGACCAGACCAACCAAATAGACAATAACTGATAAAGAAAACTCCAGTTACTTCCCATTTCAAAAATGTGAATGGAGTTCTATAATTTATGTACATGCTTTTGCAAAAGACTGAAAGAGACTGAACACAGTTGATGGTTGGCATTGGCTGAAGCTGTCCCTGGGACACAGTAGTGTGAGGAGGACATCAGAATTGAGTTCTCCTGGAGTCAGTGAAGCAAGCATTGTAGAGAAGAAATGAAATTTTTCCAACCTGGGTGAACCAATGGTTGGTTTGAGATTAAACGTTCTCTTCCACTTAGCACTTTCGATTTAGCTCTACTTATAATTTTTGCATTCTTGGGAATTAGCAAAGGGGGCATTTGGGAAAGCCATCCTGTCCAAATGTCATCTTGCTAGGCTTACTGGAACTTGTACCAAGAGAAATTTTATAATTTTATAAAACACAGCCACCGTCTGGCACTTGGACCTACTGTCTGAGCCAGGAGAACTCAAGTAGAGGAAGTAGCCTTCTTTCAAGGGCAGATCTTGGATTGTGCTCACACCACAGAAATAAACACATTTGATTCAGACACAGCACAGTTCGCTCAGGAATTTGAAATTTTAATTTGACTGCTCCTCTGACAATGAATAATGCCCCAGATCAAGTGTGTGCAAGCATATGGTAATGTCTCTCACACAAGCTTTCAGTCTCTCACAGGCTGCGAGGATTAATAACAATAAAAATATCAACTGCTCGGTGTTTTTAATGGTTGAAGTAATTCTTCCACATGTTTCATTAGACTTTCAAAGCAACTCTCTGCAGTAGGCAGTACAGGGAATACAATCATCCTCCTTTTGCAGGGGTGGAAAGTTAGTGACTTGGCCAGCCCAATGCTACATCACAGGTTGGTGGGTGTTAAAGCCAGACGACAGATCCAGAGTCGAGCTCTCAGTGCCAGTGCTCAAATCCTTCCATGGCAGTGCTATGCTACAGCTACCTTGTTCAGTCCCTCTTGAGGGTATATTTAAAATTCTTTAAACCACAAAGGCCATATGTGCCTATCTTCAAAGATGAAAGGAAACTGGAGAAAGTTCTGAGCCTTAGGAAGGGATGCAGTGGCAGTAGCTCAGAAGACCAAAGGAATGCAAGCTGAGCATCTGACTTGGGACATGGAGAAAGAACAGTGCTGGGATCCACCTGTGCCAAAAAGGTCACTTCATCATCTGCCACATTTAATTAAAAGAAGAAAAAAAAGTTTTGGTGTTGGTCATGGTTTTCTAGGCTGGCTAACAAGGAGAATTATTAAGCAAGACATCTGGGTCTCCCTGTTCTCAGCACCATGCCATCTGCCCTCAAAAGTGTCACCAGTCTCCATCTTGTGCATATTTGAGGCTGCTTCCATGCTAAAAGTGGCTGCCACCTGTACAAGGTACAGATCCCTTCCAAGAATGAGTCTATCTGTTCATGGTCCATGTCTTAGTTCTTTTAAGTTCTCACATTCTCAGGCTGAGGCATTTGGGGTGTGGAAGTCAGAACCTATGAAGGACACTGTATTTAGTTCTTTTCCTTGCTGATCTAAGCTACCATCCAATATGACAACTCATGGTCCTCTGACTGATGAACTACTAAAATCAAAATAAGTACTCATTGTTTTCTACAATATTCCTGAGTGCTTATTATGTCCCAAGTACTGTTCAGAGAGCACTGCATGTATTTGCCCATTTAATATTCACAACAGATGAGAAATTTCAGTTATTATGATCCCCATCTACAGATGGAAAAACTAAAGCACAGAGAAATTAACTTGCCCAAGGTTCTAAGCTAATGTTGGAGAATTCAGATTCCAAAGCAAGTCAGTCTGATCCAAAGGTTTTGGATAACAGCAGATATATAACCCCATCCTCAGATGTTGCTAAAGAACATAGTACAAGGGTCTCCAATCCTTTGGAAAAGGAGAATTTTCCCAACCAGAGTGGCTGGATTTCTTAAATGACAGTCCAAGATTTTTTATTAAATTTGAATTTCAGGTAAACAACAAATACTCATTTAAAAGAAGTATAGTCCATGCAATATTTGGGGTATACTTATCTAAAGAATTAATTTACCTGAAACTCATATATAGCTTCACATTCTGTATTTTGTTTGACAACCCCAGCCTCAGCCCACCCTTAGCTCACTGGCTCATGAACCTGGTTTTCCTCATGCAGATGTTCTTAGAGTGGGCTGTTTGGGTACACTTGCTACAGTTAGATCATCTCAGTAGCATATCCGTCAATTAAGACAGGAAAGGCCAAATAAGTTAAACCCTCTGTGGTTTCTACATAGGCCTTCATGGTGAAAGTCTAGGATCTCTCAACACCTCTCTTTTTCCCTCTCTAAGCAAATTTCCTAAGAGATGCTATGTCTTCACTTCCATGCAAGGAAATGCCTGAGTTGAAGTGGACAAAATTCCCCCATCCCTTCTTCTCATAGGCTATCTTACCCGAAATGAGATTTATCACTAGGCAGAGAATCAGTGTGCTAAGCTTTATTTTTCATATTCAGTAGCTAGCCATGCCTGTTCTCCCTTCTCTTTAGAAATTTCTGACAACTGCTAGTATATGTAGATCTGGACATTTGGCCATTTCTTGGTGCTGTCCTTTCTGAGATAGGCCTCTCTCAAAGCCAACTTACTGCCATGTGTGGAATTTTCCAGAAAGCAAACTGCTTCATATTCTTTACCCTCCAAGCAAGATAATGAGTGTTGAAATCTACTCTTTGAAAGGCAAATTCCCTTTGAACCTTCCCAGGAGGAAGCCCTTCGTCTTGGGTGGGAACAAAGCATTAGACCACTACCACCACCATTTGAGTAAGAATTCAGTTTATCAAAACTGAGTTTTCACCAGGCACTTTTAGCTCAAAGCTATCTAAGGTTCCTATAACAGGCACATAGCAAGTGCCAAGGAAGTGCTTTGGAAGAAGATGAGAATAAAGGATCATGAGAATCTTACTGGGTGGAAGTGCTAGACTGAAGATAAACTCTGGACAGGTAATGGTAGTTAGGGAAAAAAATCTTCCCAAACCATTGCTCCTTGTGGAACAATTTGTAGAAAGAAATTTCTGACCTGCCGTACTTCGCAGGTGAGTGTTGATAAGGCGAGGAAGCAGATTTACAACAGGGGTGGGGAGAACTCTTATAATAAAAATATATGGCCCCAGATGTAGATAATGTAAGGTGCCAACAGATCTGCATATTTAAAAACTTCATTCTGGAACTATTTCTTTCTTTTTAGAGCAAATAAAAGGGAAATAAAATTGCAGAAGTAGAAGATTGGTTTTCTGTCACATCTAAAACCTTTCCAAGTTGGCTAATTAAATTATACCTTCCAACAGAGAATGCAAACACAATTTCAGGTTCTAATCTCTCAGTAATCAAGCATTCTATTATTAATGTCCTCTTCCCTTTTCTGGGCTTAATTGCTCATTGTACTACATGTGGCATTGATTAGCAGTAGGAAGAGTGTGTTCTGTTTTGTTGGCTTGTGAGGAAAATGTCTATAAAAAGGCATTGAATCAGAAAGCAAGCTCTATCCAGCTGTGCCGTGGTGTGTGGGGGTCTGTGTATGAGGAGGCAAAGCCAGCCAGCTTGTTTGGTTTAAAATAACAGCAAAAAGTCCCAAATTTTCCTATGAAACAACCATACTGATCAAGTCCTACCCAAAATCTACAAAGAGCTTTTCGCATCAATGATTTCTGCAGAACTATGCTGTTTATAGCACACTCTTTTTTGCAAGTACTAGTTTAGTTAATCTGGACCATCAATCTGTGAGAGAAATATTTTTACCCAGATTTTACACACAAAAGGTTTGAAGTTTTGCAAGGTTAAGTGATTCCATCAGGCTACATAGCTTGTGTGATAACGGTAGGATCTGAACACAGACATTGCAATTTCAGATCCTGGGATCTTTTCATCATAATATAATCTCTCCCAGCAACAATGAGCAATTCAATGTAATTCACCAAATATTTACTAGGCAAATACCATTTTCCGTAAACCAAACTAGGCACTATGAGAGAATAAAAAATATACTGGTAGATGCAGACTACAGCAGGACACATGCTTGATGTGCTGTTTACAGATACAAAGAGACAAAGAATCAAGCAGGAGATGGGTGCCCAGGAAGAAAAGACCTTCCAGGAGAAGAAAGAGGAAGTACTTCATGAGCCTTTGAGAGATAAGACACATTTTGACAATCATAAAAGGAGGAAGGGATAAGATTCAGGGAGTGATATGGTAGGTGGTAAGAAAGATCTTGTGTTAGAGAAAATGCAAGTTAATACAATGTATAAGATTATAAAACATGAGAGATATGGACTGAAATGCAAATTAAGTTGGGAAAACCAGTTATCCACTTGTAGAAAGATGGAATTAAATCTCAACCTCTGACCCTGCATAAGAGTCAATTCAAAATGTATCAAAGACCTGGAAATTAGACCAGAAACTTTGAAATTATTAGAGGAAGGCAAAGGTCCAACACTCCAACATATAGGCACAGTTAGACACTTCCTCAATCAGACCCCCAAGGCACAAGAAATTAAAATGAGGATTAATAAGTGGGATTGCATTAAATTAAAAGGCTTCTGTACAGAAAAGACAACTATCAAGTACCTTAATAGAGAGTCAACAGAATGTGAGAAGACCTTTTTCAGCTACTCCTCAGATAGAGGACTAATGTCTAGAATATAAGAAGAACTTAAGAAACCACTAAAAAACAAACACCCTAATAAAAAAATGAGCTAATAATCTAAATCAACACTCACAAAAGAAATGCAAATGGCCAATAAGTATATGGAAAATGTTCAATAAATATATGATATATTAATAGTTAATAACTACTATATAATTTTATATAACATTAGCATATAATTAATACTATATTAATATATATGAAAATTAGCAATCAGGGAGATGCAAAATAAAACTACACTGATATTCCATTAACCTTGACTCTTCTACACTGTTGGTGGGATTGCAAATTAGTGCAACCACTATGGAAAGCAATGTGGAGATTCCTCAGAAAACTAGGAATGGATCCCCCATATGATCCAGCTACACCACTCCTGTGTATCTTTCCAAAGGGACTGAAATCAGAATATTATAGTGCTACATGAATATCCATGTTTACAGCAGCATAATTCACAATATGGAACCAACTGAGATGTCCATCAATGGATAAATAGATTATAAAATTATGGGATCGTGGTATATACACACAATGGCATTCTACTCAGCAATAAAGCAGAGCAAAATTATGTCACTTTCAGGAAACTGTATGGAGAACACGTTAAGTGAGATTAGCCAGTCACAGAAAGTGAAGCTCTAATATGTGGAAACTAAGGAGTAATCAGGACACAAGAAGGACTTTAAATAATGGAAGAGAAACCCCAGTTGAGTGAGGGAGGTGTTCCAGGGGAGGTTGGAGAGGGGAGGGAGAATTCACAAAGGAGACTCTTCAATCGATGTTATATACATATGTAGAATATCAATGCAGAGCCAGGCATTGTGGTGCACTCTTATAATCCCAGTACTTGGAGGATAAAACAGGAGGATCACAGATTCTTGGTCAGTCTCAGCTTCTCAGTAATGCCCTCTGCAACTTAGTGAGACCCTGTTTCAAAAATAAAGAATAAAAAAATAGGGCTAGGCTGGAGGTTTGAAGGTGTAGCTCGGAGATAGAATGTCACTGGGTTCAATCCCCAGTACTGCAAAAAATAAAAAAGGATACCAATGCCAGGGAACCAGGGGGAGGAGGGAAACTCACCAAGTGCTGTGTGCATGTATGTCATTATCACTCTGAACTACATTATGAGGTGAGTCTACAATGCACCAATAAATGTAGACATAAAAAGGCTTTAAATATTTCTCCAGAAATATCAATGACACAAATAGTGTTCAGATGGACTCTTTCTCTACATAAGAAGAAGAGAGCCATTAAGTAGAGTGTCAGATTATAAGACTTGTAACTAGAGGATGACTTTCTGCTTGGACAAAACCCCCCATCAGAAATGTGTACTCAGCCAGGCA
>PVLC010022265.1:0-26843 GCA_004027655.1 Graphiurus murinus | reverse complement strand
AGGTTATAGTACAGTTTTTTTTCTGAAATAGGTTTTTATTCATCTTCTGACTTATTTTAGAATAGTATAATTGTCTCTATTGAAATTTGGCCAAATTTCTTATCTCTGCAGTAAGAGTAGAAATAGAGAGCACAGAAAATCCTAAACAAAAAATAACACTCCCTCCCCCCACCAAAAAATATCATTTAACTTCAGAGTACAAGAGTTTTTGCTTCATTAAAAGATCTGCACAATGTTAGAGTTACTCTCCTATTAAAGCTTAGATTGTTCCTCCTAATCACATACTAGTGCTGATAATGTCCCTCATACCCCCAGAACAATGTTATATATAATCTATACTGAGTTTTCAGTTCTTAAATAGACCAACTATACTTTCTGGCTACTAAAATTGCTCAATCACTTTTGGTTATAGAATAAAATTGGTAATGAAAAATAGACATATACATTCACACTTAACATTTCTAGATTCTCTTCTTTCATTTTCAGTGCCTTAAAATAAGCCTTCTTAGTTAATCTGGGCTACTGAAATGTTTCTCCAAATATTTCCCTATCTCCACTTTCATCATTTTTTAATCTTGATTCCACATGACTGAGCTACCTCACTAATATGTTCATTAAACTGCCATTTTTCTTCAGTTTTGAGAGTAAAGAAAAAGTCTCTCACCTGAACCTCATGAGTCCTAAGACATAGGCCAGTGGGCTCTGGCCTCTCTTTAGCTCCAGGCTTTGCTGCTATCCTGATGAAGCTCATTTAGCTAAGTGGAACTTAGGACACAAGGCAGAACTTCCTGTCTCTCTGAATTACAACATCAGGTTCTGGGCACACTGGGATCCTTTCAGTTCCCCTGTTGGCCCAGGTGAGCTCACTTGTACTTCAGCCTTCACTCAGGCATTATTTTATCCTTGATTAGATGCTCTCCTATGTATTGACTGCATCCTTTGAATATTCATTCTATCACTCAGTAATCTATGCTGAAATCCATTTTCTGCCTGGAAGCCAGAATGTTAGGTTAAAAAAAAAAAAAAGGAAACCTAATAATATCATTAAAAACTGTCAAGATAGCCGAGCATGGTGGCACATGCTTGTAATACCAGAACTTGGGAGGCTGATACAGGAGGACTACAGGTTCACAGCCAGCCTCAGCTACTTAGTGAGGCCCTCCTCAACTTAGTGAGACACTGTTTAAAAATAAAGAATAAAAAATAGGGTTGGGGGTATGTCTTGGAGGTAGAATGCCCCTGGGTTCAACCCCCAGTACTGAAAAAAAAAATTTAAAAAAAACAACAACAATCAAACCTTGTCTCCTGAATTCTGAACAGGCTCCATGGGCTATCCCAGGGAATTCTACCTCTGAGCTACACCCCCAGCCCTAGTTTTTATTCTTTATTTTTAAACAGGGTCTCACTAAATTGCAGAGGGCCTCACTAAGTAGCTGAGGCTGACGGCGAACCCAGATCCTCCAGTCTCAGCCTCCCAAATGCTGGGATTTACAAGCATGCGCCATGACACCCGGCAGGCTCAACCTTTTTAACATGGCATTATTCTTCTTCCTATCCACTATGCCAACTGCCAAATTATTGTTTTATTATTTTGATAGGCAGGGAAAACCTGAACTCTTTTCCAGATTTTACATATTCTCTTCCTTCTGTTTCAAGTTCCTTTCTCCCCACTCTTGCTCATCTCCAGGTCTCATGTGATACTTCCTCAGTCATTCTCTTCACCCATTGTTAAGCAAATTCCCCTTTTGTGGTATATTTTGCTTTTCTTAGCACTTATCAAAATGTATAATCATATACTTATTTGCGTGACTATTTGCTGAATGTTTGCCTCTACATCCTTCATAACTTACAAGAGGTCCAGGACCACACTGGTCTATTCAACATTCTAGACTCGTGCCTTCCACAGTGACGAGTACAGTGCTATGCTCAGAAATATTTGGCAAATGACAAAGTCTCTCTCACTAAGCTTCACTATTCATGAGAAATGTGACTTCATAGGACATTGTAACACCAAAGAACAGCACAGTGAATTATTCTTCAGAGAGAGAGAGCCCTCACCAAATATTAGATCAACAAATTTTCAAAATATCAACCAAAATTGCTGAGATTAAAACTATGCTGAAGAGCATTGACCTTTCTTTGCTTATCTAGACATACTGAAGGACCATGTGTTGCTTCAGATGAACACTGGAGAAGAAATGTGATGGATGTTGTGATGCACCACTCAGATTCCCCTTCAGAAACAAAGACATTCCCCCAGCTGGTGAGACTGCTGCAGAAAATGACCCTCACCTGTGAGCTCACTGGAATGACTGCCTCAGCTGAATGAAACCACTGCCTCTGAAATCCTGCTTCCTTCCAGGCCTGTTCATCCTTAGGATGTAGAAACTTCCAGCCCCCTCACTCCAGCCTGGGGCCATCCTACCTCCAGAGCTCTCCACAGCCCCCAGAGGAGTCACAGGCTCTCTATCATCACTCAACTTCTCCCCTACCCACTGCTGAGGTTTCCCCCTCACTTCTTACATGTGTTGACCCAAAATGTCATAAATATTGAAATCTATCTGTGATGAGAAAAAAAAATGGTAGAATTCTATGTGAATAAAAATGACACATAAAGAACTTGTAGCACATCAATGTTGTGTGTGTGTGTATGTGATTGTTTAAGCTATTAGAAGAGAACCATATGTTCTTGCAACAGCATTATGTTAACAGTAATTCTGATAAATGCATGTTTACAGATACATTGGTATTATTGTCTGAGGTTTTTGTTATTGTTTGTTTGTTGTTGCTGTTTTGTTTTGTGGTACTGGGAATTGAACCTAGAAACATTCCACCTCTGAGCTACAGCCTGAGGCTTTTTTATTTGTTTGTTTTATATTTTATTTCTGTATGTGTGTTTGAAACAGGGTCTTCTTAGGTTGCTGAGAGTATCACTCCTCGCTAAGGCTGTCCTCAAATCTGTGATCATCCTGTCTCAGCCTCTCAAATACTCCAATTACAGGTGTGTACCACCAGACAAAGTCTTGCCTTAGGTTAAAAAAAAAATAGTATTAAGCATTATAGTCTATTATTTCCCTGAAGAGAACACATGCATTGTTGAGGGTCGTATGCCCAAGAAGGAAGTGATGGAGGTATGCAGAATCTATGCCATATTAGAGTAGTTTCTGTTCAACGATAAAAGGAAGTTAGTTAATCCTTATGAATGCACTGATTTTCAGACAGTAAGTGTGGCAACTAGTTCAAGGAAGAAGAGATGTTTTATACAAAAAGGTATCAATGCTTGTTATTAGAATAAATTCTTCCGCTAACTTGGCAGTTGTTTTTCAGCAAGCTATCTAAAACTTAACCCTTATTACTATATCCCTTGCACCTTAATCATGCATATTTCGTAGTTAAGCAATTAAAATTAGGCATATACCTTTTTCTAAAGATATAAACACTCTCCTTCCTCTGTACCTCATTAGAAAATGTCTACCAGGGAAGAACAAGTTTCCCTTGAGGCACTTGGGCTTCTCAAACTTAACTATGAACACAAATCACCCAAAGGGATCTCATTAAAATGCAGATTCTAATTCAAGGGTTCTGTGCTGATACTTGAGGTTCTGCATTTCTAACAATCACCCAGGTGATACTGAAGTTGCTGGTCTGTGGACTACACTGAGTAGAATTGTATTTTTAAAAAAAGAAAGAAGAAAAAACAACAAAAGAACTTGTGAGGATGCCTCTTAGAAAATGTCCTAGATATTAGACAGTATTCCTGATATACTACTCCTCAGTAGGGTAAACGATATATACCATTTTGGGGAAGAATAAAATCCTACAAGATGCCAAAATAAGAAT
Organism: Graphiurus murinus; assembly: GCA_004027655.1. Taxonomy (NCBI): domain Eukaryota; kingdom Metazoa; phylum Chordata; class Mammalia; order Rodentia; family Gliridae; genus Graphiurus; species Graphiurus murinus. The sequence goes on along the minus strand of PVLC010022265.1, from coordinate 23,003 downwards.
AGAAAAGAGAAAAAAGTCACTTAGGCACTTAATTGTTGTACTTATAAAACGAACCAACAAAAGCCGATTTAGACTTAGTAAGTACTGTGAGAAGCAAATGAGAACCACTTCTGTTCCATATACCACAAAATGGTACGGAATTTTACATGTAAAAATACATGTACGGGGCAATAAAATTTTCATTAGGTTATTTTCTTACTGTAGGAATTAAATACACAGATATGAATGTGCTATGTGTATATATTATGACCGAGTCCCTCGGTTGATCCTATGAACCACTATTCTGAGACGTTCGAATATGTCTGCTCTCATCCACTCCCATCAAGGTTGAGCACGTGACCACATCTTTTTTTTTCTAATTTATCATACATATTTACTTAAACTATACAGAATCAAGTAGGTAAAATCTCATCTTTTATTTGTCAAGGAAAGTAGAAGCTATCAAATGGGCACTTCCTCAACTTATCAACACCATACCTAGATATTAACTAACCTCTATCTTTGTCCTCTTCACTTATCTTCTGCTTTACATCAAAGATTCACTTTTTTTTTCTCTTTCTTTACTTAGTACTGGAGAGCCCAGCTACACCCCCAGCCCTTTTATTTTATTAAAATAGCGTCTAACTAACTTGCTGAGCGGTCTTTGAACCTGCGATCCTGTCTCAGCCTCCCAAGTATTGGGATTACAGTACAAAGCTCAACACTTTTTTGACACATTCTCTCCCTCTCCTTTTCTCTTCCTCTTTTTCCATCTTGGCTAATGCTAATTCTTTGCACCTGAATTGCAGATGCACAAACAAAAGCCCTCTTTATTACCACACACATTTTCAGCCTATTCTAAAATTTCTTCTCTAAGTTTTCCATAATGGATGGTGACATTTCCTGCCATTCATGTGTCAGTTTGATTTCTACCAACACTCAAAAGAACCTGCTCCCACCCAAATCACAAATGTCACATTTTATCTGATACATCAGCATTTGATGCTTAACCTTTTTGTTTTTCAGTTATTTCTTTCCATCTCTACAACATTGCATTTTTCTGGACTTTCATACTATGATTCAGTAGACCCTTTTAGTCATGTGGCAGGCTTCTTGTCTCTTAGATATTAATATCCATCAGTTTCTATTTAGGGCCTTGTACTTTTCTCACAGTAATGATGCAGGAACATGAAACTCCCATTAACACCATTATGGCATGTAGATCACAGATCTTGACATCCTGTTGGATCTCTCCTGAACTGTAAATTCATAGAGCTTATTATAAACGATATCACTCCTTGGTATCTTTTCAAAAGAATTAAGTTAGTGATACATGCATGCCCATGTTTATAGCAGCACGATTCACAATAGCCAAGTTATGGAACCAGTCTATATGTCCATCGACACATGAATGGGTAACAAAAATGTAGTATATACACACAATGGAATTTTTCTCAGCCATAAAGAAGAACAAAATTATGCCATTTGTAGAAAAATGGATGAAACTAGAGAATATCTTGCTAAGTGAGATTAGCCAGTCTCAGAAAGTCAAGGGTCCTATGTTTTCTCTCATATGTGGAGGCTAGAAAAAAAAATAGGAAACAAAAAGGACTTCAGAGAAGACAGACAAGTCAAGTAATGGAAAGGGAGGATTGGGGGAGGCAGATGGAAGGGGGGAAAGGAGGCTTGATGAAGGAAATAGTTTAAATATTGCTCTGTCACTATATGAAGATAGCACTACAATCTGACTAGCATGTATGGGGAGGGGGAGAGAGGTGGGATCTGGAGGGACTCACACCGAGAGACATGTGCAGGTATATTTGCATCACTTTGAACCTCACTGTGGTGTATAATTATAATGCACAATGAAAGTGTATTGAAAACAAAAAAAATGAATGAGACATCTCCACAGCTGCCCAAATGTAGGGTATCCAAAAATGAACTCATATAATCTTCCCCATAAAACTTTCTTATTATCCATTGTTCACATTATGAATAAATGGTGCCATAATTCAACTCCATCCCAGAAATAGAAATGCATTCCTGAAGCCCCTCTTTTCCTATAAAAAAATGCTCAATTAAAAAGTCTAAACCAATCATTGTCTTATTCACTCTCAAGGATGCCCTCTTTTTTTGGTTTTTTGTTTATTTGGGTTTTTTGTTTGCTTTGATATTGGAGATTGAATCCAGGGGCATTCTACCTTGGAGCTACACTCCCAGCCTTTTTATTTATTTATGTTTTGAAACAGGTTCTTGCTAAATTTCCAAGAGTCTTGTCAGGTTGGTGAGGCTGTACTCAAACTTGTGATCCTCCTGTCTCAGCCTCTCAAGTACTTGGGTTATAGGCAGGTGCCACCACACCCAGCAAGGATGTTCTCTTGACATCATCCTCACTCCCCCAGTTGGACTGCTCTTTTCTAGGTCCCAGATTACTATTCCCAACTGATCTTTCTGTCTCGGTTTTGTTCCTTCTCTTCCAATCTACACACTCTTGTCATGGAGAGCCTTGTAAAAGGTCCTTTTCCTCAATAAAACCCTGCAATAGACCCACACTCCCCTCAGAATACAGTTCAAACTTACTGGATTATATTAAAACATCCTTTGAATCTTGATCGCCACCTTTCTTTCCAGCTTCATCTCCTATGATTTCCTCCTTCATATTCAAAGAAGCAGCATAATACAGTTCTTAGGTTTCCATGAATTTATCATGCTCTTTCTGGCTTCCAAGGCTTGTCACATGTTCTTTTCTCTTTCCTTCCTTCCAAAAGCTCTCTCCCCTCTGGATTACACTCATTTTTCAGGTGTTTGTTCGAAAGTAGGTGCTCAGACTTTTAACTCACCCTTGTATTTGCAAAGGAACTCTATCATACCTTTGTGAACTCAAGATACTTGTTCTGCCTCTCTAGTTTGCAGTCACCTCTTCTTTAACATGAGGATAATAGGAATGTGTATATCATAGAACTTTGTGAGCATTAAATGAGATGATGCTTGTCAAGTGTTTGGCACACTGCCTGGTACATACTGTCAATAAATGCTATTATTCAAATGCTCCTGGGAAGGCTTTACTGTCTCTAGAAATATTTTTGGTCAGTATCCTAACTGCCTTCACCATGCCCTTGACTGCTCCTGTCATTGTCCCTATTACATGGAATGACTATATCTTTTTTTATTGTTCTGTATCTTCCACTATATTGAAGCTCCTTGGGGTCAAGACTATATCCATTTTATTTACTATTGAATTCTTGACATCTGGCACAGAGATGAGTCTTTAATAGCACCAGTTAAACATTAGTGCAATAAAAGAGCAAGGGCTGCAGAAAACAAAAGAATCCTTTCCAACTACACAGACCCTGCATTTCTTCCACATTGCTTCTGGAAGAAATGATAATCACAGTGCATACAGGTGTCACTCTGTGTCAGTTAAACTATTAAGGAATAATCTTTCACATGAAGCCTCCATTTTTAAAATTTGAGATGAGCCAAATTAGAGATGATAATTTATGTCACAAACATTTTGTTATATGTCAAGTATAAATAAATTCATAGACAATTATAATTAAACACTAAGTGGGCACATAAAAAGAAACACCAAATTTTAATGTGAAGAACAAAATTCTGACACATCTGATAGTACTGATATCCTATCAATAATTTCCACAGTACACTTTACTGCACACTTCACTTATTTTATAAATGCTATGTAAAAGCTGCTGAATTCTACTACTGCTACTACTGAAATGATATAAAATTTAGTTTGTAACCTACTCTAAACATAAAGTAGATCTTTTCCCTGGATATCTCATCTGAACCACCTTCCAAAGTTCACTCTGTAGATTGGCTACAAGACCCAAAGTTTTTGCAACCTAAAGATTGGTGCAAACTATATTAACTGGGAAAGAGTTGTTTAGAGGAGAACTCTATGTTGAAATATTGTGAAGGTTAAAGGTTTTAAAAACAAATTGTTTGTCCTTTTCTAAGATGAAGAATAGAGCAATATGTACCTAACCAGTAAATGGATCTTTTAAGAAAAAAAACAAGGTACATATCTTTTAGAAGGTAATTTGGAAAAATGTTTATATAGTTTGACCCAGTAATTCTTCCTCTGGAAATTCACTTTAAGAAGTATTTTGAAAGAAGATAAAAGCCAAATGCATCAAGATGTTCACTGTGGTGTTTCTCAAAATATGTAGACAAAGCTAAAAACTACCCAGATTCAAAAATGAGGAAAGAGTTCAATATATTATAACAGAGCAGATACAACCCATAAAAGTAAAATTATAACATAGCATAGGCATTTTTCATGTTGCTATGTAATATAAAATTAAAAGTACATGTTTATACATTGATTTCAATTATGTAAAAAATTAGAGATTCATATTAACAAGAAATAGATGAGAATATGAATGTAATATTTATTAGAGTTGCATAATCATAAAAATTCACTTTTTAATAAGTTCTGTAAAGTATATATATTTTTATACTTTTACCTGGTGCACTGTAGTCTCACATTATAATGTCATTTATAGTGAAAGTGACATACATGTACACAGCACTTGGTGGGCTTTTGTTGTAATATATGTCCATTTAAAAAAAAAAATCTCCAAATGTAAATAAAATAGTGCCAAGATTTTATTATCTGTTCTGAAAATAGATTGCTTGTAAAGTCTGTCTTCAGCAGGCAGGGTTTTTTTTTTTAGTTTTTGTCAACCATATTTTGGACTATATTTTGTGTAAAATGATCACCTCTATATCTTATATGCCTAAATCATAAATGGTAGTTAGAAAAACTGATTTCAATACAGGTAGTTTGATTGCTATTACTGAGCCACAGTTCATATAAGATGAAAGTTCAATTTGTTTTTTGATTTTGTGGCAAATGAATAATAGGATACTATGTAAAAGCATACTGTTCTTAGATTCTTTCATCAAATCATTATTAATACAGGTTAACTGAATCACTTTCAAAAGAGGCCACTAATATGAAAGAAAAGTGAATTCAAGGACAGAATCTGGAACTATATCCTAGTCCTTCTCTTACTAAATTGTGTGACCTTAGGCACCTCACTCAACATCTAGATGCTTCAAATTGCTCAATCTGCATTATTACCACGAGTAATAATAATAACTACCCAATAAAATGGTTGTTTTAAATGTATTCACAGATAAATATTTAGAATAGGACATGGCAGGCAGCAATTATGTAAATAATATCAATTACATGAGTGATACATGATTTGTATAAAATGTTTATTATATGCATTTATACAGTCATTACTCAATGTTAATCAGAGCTAGGGTTTATACATTTTTCTATGCAATGTGCTCTACAAAGCAAAGCAACATATAAATGTTATGTTGTTTTCCTAAGAGAAAGTCCTAGAATTCTATATTTAGAAATTTTAACCTTAGGCAGTTCACTTGTTTATCTCAGTACCAGGTTCCTCATGAATGAAATGGGGGTAAATACCTACATTGTAAGTTTTGGATAGGATTGAATGAGAAATACGATAGAATTCAAGGCAATGTAATCCATTTATTTTTCCTAAGTTTATATGGCCTGGCATCGTATCTAACACACTAGATATTTTACAACTAATAATTTTTAAAGTAGGTATAATTGTGCAAAAATATCTCTCCAGGGTACATTAATTTAATTTATAAAAAACAACCTCAACAGGCCAAATATTATGAGTTGTCATTATCCCTTATGTATTACATGTACTTTGATGCCAGGATGCAAATCTTTTTGTAAGGAAGGTATCAAAAATATAAAGGCATGTGGATAAAGAAGTGTGGTCATTATCTGATTTAAATCTATATTCATAGAAAAATGATTAGCCCTCAAAATTCAATAGCCCTTGAAGTCAGAAGCAACTGAGGTTTTAAAAAACGACAATGCTATTAAGTGCTGATTTTGTGTCAAGAAAAATATCTATGTTTGTTGCTACCTTACAGTGAGTGTAAGTTTCATTCAAAGCAGTGTGTGAATATCCAAGAATACTGTGGGAAGATATTAAATCAGAAAAGATAAAAATAGATACAACTTATGCAAGACATAATCCAAGAGAATGAGGGTCAGAACTAAATTTACTGACAAAATACATAGGCATCCACAAATATTCATTCTAAAATTTGCCTACTTTAAAATTCTCAATGAGATACTAGGAGAAAGCAGGATAAATTGGAACATTTTGGAAAGCTGCTTGGGGAATAAGGCTTGACAAAGTAAAGGACAATAATTTCTTCTAGCATGGATATCTTATCACTGCATCTGATCTTTTCATAGTAATATAAGACTTTCAAATATTTTGATTCTCCCCAGTCTCAAAAGCTCCTAAAACAAAGGTATCCTCCTAAAGGTATAACTTGAATTTAAGCAAAAGGATAACACAGAATATTAAACTTACTATTAAAAGCAACAACCAAGTATAACTGGGAAGAAAATATATGAAACCACAACACAGTCTAATTGTGCCTTCACTGAATACAAATGAAGAAGAGAGCTTTTGTTGGTTTCTAGGCCTGAATTAATCATCAGAGCAAAATCGAGTGAAATTGTTATAAGGCTAGAGATAGCTATGTCAATTGAAGATATCTGGTGTCCAGAGTCTGCATTAATAAATGCATGCATATATGTGTAAATACAACTTCAAGCAATTAAAAATTGCATAAGTACTATGTGCTAGGTATCATAAGTGTGGCATATGCCTTTTCTCATGTCAATCTCTAAAACAACACTATGAGACCTGGTATTACGTCCACATTTTATAAATAAAGAAACACGGTCTCATAAAATATATATTGGACGTGTGTATAGGGCTGATCATCCAGTGTGTTAAAGATCAAACAGTGTGTGAAATATCTAAGAATACTGTGGAAAGATATTAAATTTGAGGGAACAAACAAGATTTCAAGTCACATAGAATAAGTCCCAATCTTCTAACTTTAGCCTCTATAAGACTCTGGCTTTGTCCTTAGTTAAGATTCCCATGGTTTAAAACCTAATATAAAGAATTTTAAATGCACGAATAAACTTTTAAACTTTAGCAGTAAGTTTGTTAAAATAACTAACTTGGCATAAATATCAATAAAAGAAAATTAACTTGAGAGAAATATCATTCTCTTTAATGGTTGAGTTCCCTCTGGGATAACATAGCCAAATGGTCACTTAAAGAACTAGTATAAATATAATTTTAAACAATATTCCAAGAACACATCCTTGTGAAGATACTAAGGAAATAATTTGGGGGAATTAAAATATTTCCAAAATAAGCCGAGCATGGTGGCATACACCTGTGATCCCAGTACTTGGGAGGCTGAGACAGGAGGATTGCAGATTCTGAGGACAGCCTCAGCAACTTAGTGAGGCTCTCAGCAACTTACTGAAAACTTGTTTCAAAATAAAAATAAAATAGAGCTGGGGGTGTAGCTCAGAGGTAGAATGCTCCTGGGTTCAGTTCCCAGTACTCCCCACAATTTTTCTGAGATAGTTTGCTCTTTCTCTCAGAAATCCAAATTTCACATATTGTAAATGTGTATGGCTCTGCATAGAAAAGCCCTCAAATAGCATATCATATGAAACATAAACCAGTATGAAGTCATCATAGAAAATGTTGTCCAAATGATGACTGCAAGATAGTTTTAGATAGGGCAAAGTGTCAGATTTCAGATGTTACATATATAACCCTAAATGTTAGCTGGTCTCATTGCTTTTTCTTCCTGAATGAACTATCATGCTAATTATATGGCTTTGTTCCCACACTGGCTTTGGCGAGGCAAATAGCAACACACTCAGATTAAATGTCCATGCGGTTATTCAAGGAGATGAGAAGACAGAATTCTGATTCGTTTGCTTACTGTCTCTTTCGTCCTCATCTTTCTCAATCAAATCCTGCCAGTCTTTGAACTTGTGATTATTGTCTTCAAAGCTACAACAAAGTCAAAGAAACTGGCTTAAAGATGCCTAACACAAAGAATTTAGATGAAGCTCCTGCCATCCAGAGTCAAATATATTCAGCAGTGAAGGCATTGGTGCAGATAAGTCTGTGCAGGACCACAGAAAACACCTGTGGATGTGAATATGTGTGCTATGGACACACTTTTTAGATATCAACATACAATCTATTTTGCAGTTTAATTCATTCAAAATAAATTTAAGTGATAGGAGGAGCAGAAAGAAATTCATGGGAAGATGATAAATTAGAAACCTAGTTTTGCTATGAGGTAATGAGGCAAAAAATACATAGAGTGATTCTTAGCACCTCTAACTAACATTTCATGCTTCCTTGAGATGAACCTGAGTCTAAGACTAAAACATCAAATGCCTTCCATGTGGGAGACTTGTTAGTACCTCCAATCTCCAATGCTAGGAAAGGAGCAAGAATCTAGATCTCTCAAACTAATGGACTCTCATATTTAATTAGCCTAATTCTGCACAATTACTCCAGTTAAAATCCTCAAAATGGTCCTGGCCTCCTCTCTCTCACACCACCCACACAGCCCAATATGCAATTCTATTGGTATCTTCATTTGAAATACATTGTGGATCCTTGCACCACTTCCCACCTTAGTCCAAACCATATCATCTTTCTCCTTAGCCACTGCAAAATGCTTTCTATCAGGCCTCTGCACCCAACTTCAACCCTTTGCGAGCTACTCTCCATCTGCACCCAGCATGACCCTTTCAAGGGTAGAGGGTTTCACATTTCCTTTCAGGCCCAATGGTTTCCACTGAGTCTAGTCAGAATGTAAGCTAATATATTTACCATGGTCAGCAAGGCTTGCATGATTTGCCTCTGGTTACCTTTCCAGTCTTAAAGTCCTAGCTGCTACTACTTTCTCCAGTTTATGGAAGTTTTTGACATTTCTGGAACATATCAGGCATTCTCTGACATCGATCAAGGTCTTAACAGTCAGAATAGGAAGCTCTATCCTACCTTCATTGCATAATTAGATCTTTGATGAAATGTCACCACAGGAAGACCTTAGTTATTTTATTTAAATAGGAATCACCTGCCATTTTTCTTTATCTTAATTTATACAATTTGTACCATTTATAACCATATATATATGTGAATGTGTGTATAGATAAATACTGAGGTTAAGAGCTATTTATGTCTTTTCAGGGTGTCACTCAAAGATTTGAAAAGTGAGCATATTCTTTAAGCACTACTTTCCCATCAATGCATCCATGCTCTGTGTACTTCACTCTCTGACCTAGTCTGACCCAAATAGGAATAAACTGATTGTCTTTCCTCAATCTCCTTCCCCTTTTGAATATAACTGAAATAGTATTTTACTTTTATTTTGCCTTAGAAATTAGCCATCCTTCCTTTTACAATCATGTATGGCCTCCAGTTTACTTCATACTTCATCTCAAATCACTATGAGTTGAATTCTACTCACAGGTATGTTGTGACACCCTCTTAGATGGTGAATTAAAATGCTATTTTGTTAGTTTATTTAAGACCTTTATGGCATTTCATATTATGTTCTGTTTCTATGTCTTTCCCATACCCTTCTGCCAGTCAGATCACAGCGTCTCCATCTAATCCGAAGACTTCTCCTTCCCCATCAATTCATCAAATGTTAAAGCTCCCTGTGACACTCTGGACAATCTCTGAAGTCTACACAGCTTGGACTCCCAAATATCTATTCTTGACTCTTCCATTCTTAACTCCTTGAGAGAAAGGTCCACAATCTACTCATTATTGAGTCACTAGCTCTAAACAACACAGTCATTGGCATAAAATAAAATAAAAAATAATATCTGAAGAATGAGTGATAACTTTCAAGTCAATCTGTACCTCTCTAATCCTCCTCCCTAGGCTCCAGAGCAACTGCTTTAAATAACTCCTAGGCATACTCCATTGACTTGCAGTATCTGAACATTTAGAGTATGGCATGTTCAAAACACACCCCTCTTCCCTTGCACTCTAGTGTAATGTCAAGCAGTTCCCTTGTTCTATATTGTATGCACTGAGAAATGAAATCCACTCAAGCCAAGCATTTGAGAAGCATTTCTTGTCGGTATGCAGACATACACAGTTTTCAACTTCTGGTGGGTTTTTCCAATTGTCTCTTCAGTGAATCCTCCTTCCTTTAACACTGACACGATTATGTCAGTTCACGTCCTTATTATTTCTTCCCAGATTTACTTCAATGAGTTAATTGTCCTCCCTACATCCAATTTCACCCTACTAGTTTTCTCTGTGGCTGCCCTATATGCCATTGTGGTGGTTGTTCTTAAGGTAAAACTGAGCATAGCACTCTTACTAGCTAAGAATCTGTGGGGCCCTTCCTATATCTTTCTGGAATGCTTATAAATTCTCTAGAATGTCGTATAAAGCTCCATATGATCAGGACCCTGCCTCTCCTTTAGATATCTTCCCTACCTTTTGACTCCAGTAGTTTTTCAACTTATAGTCCTCCAAGTGCCAGAAACCCTGACTTACTGCATATACAGTCCTTCTGCCTGAAATATATACTCCTCCCTCAACACTTGAGTTTTGATGAACAATCACTCAAACACAGTTTCTTCTAAGAAGCCTTCCTGCCTTGGTGCCACCTCAGGCCTTTTGTGCACTCCTATCCTTGCTCATTTCACATAAGATCACAGCATGAGCCTGAAAAAGGGGACATGGGGAGCTCAGTGAGACTTTTACCTGAGAAGTGCATTTCAAATATTTCTTGAATAAACAAGTTTGCAATTATTACTTTACTTTTTTTATTTTCCCTACTCAGGTAGCTCCTTAACAGCGAGAATGGACATTCATCTCATTCCCAGTGAATGAAACAGCACTTTTTTGCTTTATCCATTAAGAATATACAAAACTATACACATGCACCTGCATATGTGTGTGTTTGTATATGTGTATATATGTGTGTATATATATAATGTGTATATGTTTTACATAAAATATAATATTTATATTAATTAATATAAATTAGTGAATTATACTAATAGAAATTAATATATAATATAAATCAAAATAAATATATAAATTTGTTATATATTTTATATGCAAAATACTATGTACATACATCTAAACTACATATTCTTGAAGGCAAGCCAAGAAGTCTGTGGTCTAATCAGAGATATAGATCACTATTTTGACTTTTAAGTTACCAAATTTGTTCTAAAGGATATTTTACCAAGCAGATACAAGTCTGATTCCAAAGCATGATCAATTATTTCCTCACATATATAACTTATGCCCACTCTGGGGTTTGCAAACCCTGACTTGATGAATGCCTCTGAAGATATCTCATCTACTTACTTGATCCCAACTGCAAATATGACTATAAAAAGTGGGCTAATAAAAATATGCAAGAGGTCAAGAACTACACAAAAGGGAAGGGAGAAAACCTAGCAGAGGAATGGATACCAACAGGAAGTAGCATCCGAATAAGGAGCTGAATGATGACTAAGAGTTCAAAGCCCAAACCAGAGTCAATAAGAGATCAATAGGAAGATTGATAAATAGTGGCTGTTTCCTAACCAGTTTCTATTTGTCATCTTGAAGATGTAATCCTATTGGAGTACATCTTAAGTTGAACATTTGTAATAACACTACAATTTGATATGATGCAATTAGAAGTTTTGCTGTAATATTTCACCCCCATCTGTCAGGCACTCCACACTAAATGCCAATTTAGAAATATGTAAATTCATTTACCAGTCCATTAGTCTATTGAGCTTTCCTGAAAGAGAGGAAAGGGGAAGGAGAAGACAGGAAAGAAACTCAATTTTGTTAGAACAAGGTGAAGAATAGGAGTGGGATACCACATGCTTAGTTACTTAGTTGCAATGGTGACAAAAATAAAGAAAAAAAAACTGTGCAGGGGGCTAAAGTTAGGAAGGGTGATGCTTCTCCTCCAAGGGCAACTTACTCTCATAGGTCTGAAGTACTTTATGAGCAGAGAATGAACTCCGGAGACAGACAATCCTATATCTGCCATATATCATCTCAGCAGCCTTGGGCATCTTGCTCATTTATCACTACTCAGATCCCTCACCAGTAAAATGGGGATTATAGTAGTACTTATCTCACTGAACTGTTAGTAAATGAATCAATATCTGCAAAGCCCTTAGGACAAAGCCTGATGCATAATAAACACTATATAACTATATGTGTTAAATAAACATGTAGACATTTTAAGACAATAAATTCAAATCATGACTTTCTAGTAGTTAAAAAATAGAGCAGAACCTACATCAAGAGGCCATTCAAAAGGAGGGGTAGAGAGAGCTTTAGCTCCCACACCTTATGAGGAAACTAGCATTTCCTCAACCTCACACATATTGCTAGGCAACCATTATTTCATATCTTCCCAAACAAACCATGTTCCTGAACCCATATCATGTACAAGTACTAGAGTCTTCAATGCTACCAACCATAAATACCTATTTTTTATCATACATGATATAAATTCTATACCCTAAGATCTGAAAAATAGTGCATGTATGTATGTATGTATGCATGCATGCATGCAGGTATGTAAGTGATGCACTTAAGATATGACCTGGTAAACAGCAAATGTTGTAAGCATTACTATTATTGTTGTTATTCTAGACAAAGCACAACAATCATATTTTTTCATTATACTGATGAAAAATTATATTCTACTCTCAAAAAATCCAAATATATAATGGATTCTTTGCCTTTTTATTTACTTTAAATTCTAGCCATGAGGCAAAATCTTAAAAGGAAGGAAAACATTTAAAAAGTACTACATTATGCAATTTTAATAAAATGTCTATCAAAAGTTGAAAACATTTAATGAGCAGACTGTCTTCAGTATCTGTGGTGCTTCTTGTCAATCGTTGTTAAAATGATGCCCTAATCACTAACATTCACCATTTTGGGAAATGAATATGTAAATCACTGATTTCTCCAAGCCCATCAGGTTATCTATAGGGAAGTTACTGGAGGGAATAGGAAATAACAATTGTTTCTCAATAGCTCCTCAATGCTAATCTCCTAGAAGTAGTTTATATGCAAGAGAATTACATCTTAGTTATTGAAATGAAACCCTGCATCTTTTTATCACCAGCAGTCAAATATGAAAGCAAACATCTACTAATTGTTAGCCTACCTGAAGGGAGCTCTTCATGTCTCCTTAAAAGTTCTGCTATATATAAAAATTAGCAAGAAGTCATAATTTGGTTGGTATTTTCTTTATACAATAATAATCTTCTGAGCCAGGTGTGGTGGCGCATGCTTGTAATCCCAGCATTCGGGAGGCTGAGACCGGAGGATCCAGGTTCGCGGCCAGTCTCAGCTACCTAGTGAGGCACTCTGCAACTTGGTGAGACTCGGTTTCAAAATAAAGAATAAAAAATAGGGCTGGGGGTGTAGCTCGGAGGTACAATGCCCCTGAGTTCAATCCCTAGTACAACAACAACAACAACAATAATAATAATAATAATAATAATCTTTTGATTGAATAATGAACATTTTTTACATTTTCATTTTACACACAAAAATAAACTTGGGGACAACGAGTGCTAAAATAAAAATATAATAGCTTAGATTATCCACTCTTTTTTTTATTTAAATGTAAGAAAACTGTCAGAATTTGGGAGGCTGAGACTGGAGGATCTAGGTTCACGGCCAGCCTCAGCTACCTAGTGAGGCACTCCACAACTTAGTGAGACTCGGTTTCAAAATAAGGAATAAAAAAATAGGGCTGGGGGTATAGCTTGGAGGTAGAATGCCCCTGAGTTCAGTCCTCAGTACTGAAAAAAAAAAAACTGTAAAGGTAACTGATTAATTTATTTTTTAATGCAATAATTGCCTAAAGCTCATTACTGAACCCTCTCTTTGTTTAGTATAATTTACATAGTGAAAAGGAGGAAATGAACCATTAAAAGGTCATTCAGTGGATCAGGGTATAGAGAAGGTGAATTTTCTCTCAGCTATTTTTAAATTACTTCCTTAAAGCATCTATACATGTGTAATAAAACAAATGTAAATATGTTTTAATAAGAAAACAGTTACTTCATATACTAGAATCTGGCCTAGTCAACAAAATAAGGTCCCTGAAATACCTCCACTTGTGAATCCCTGAAAGCTGTCAATGTATTGCGTTATATGGAGAAAGGAAATTTGAAATTGTGATTAAGTCAAAGATTTTGAGATATTAAGATTACCCTGGGTTATCTGGGAGGTTCAATGCAATAGATACTGGAAACAAAAAATAAAACAGACTCTCTCTTAGAGCTCCCAAAAAGAACACAGCCCTGCAAATAGGTTGATTTTAGCCTATAAGACACAATTCAGGTTCCCAACCTCTAGAATCATAACATATTGATTTGCTTTAAATTGCTTGATTTCTTATAGAAGCAATAAAAAACAAATATCATTTAGCAAAAATAATATAAATTAAACCTAAAAATATAAATTAAATGATGTCAATAACATAAATTAAATTTTCTACATATTCACATAAATTCTTATAATTCAAGGTAAACATGTTTTATTATTACATAATATTTCTGTTTTCATATATCCAGTACTAGCACTAACAAAAATGTTTCAACTGCTCAAAACAAAATACAACCAAAATATAACTGTAGCGGTCCGTTGTTTCAGAACAAATTAACATAACACCCAACATAAAAGGTGAGGATAATTTTTCTGTTTTATGAACTTGAACACAGAAACTTTTACTACTGAAGTTTGCTCAATGTAAATATCAAGTTATAAATATATACAATGTGTCAAAAGTTTTATTAAACATTGTTTTATTCCCTACAACCCTTACCATAAAATCTGATACATGTTCAATAAATATAAAGTGGGAGTTTGATTTGAGGGATTTTAGGGATTAATTTGGATCACAGAGAGATGTTATATAAAATGAGATTGCTTGTGAATTTGAAATTTGAATTTGAGGTTTACTAGTTCTGTGAGTCCACTAGTTCTCTGGTGTATGTTAATAGAGCTGTAGAAAATGTTTACATTTTCTGCATCCATTGGACCAAGTTCAACTCAACTCTTTAGAGCTATTCTACTGCACTGGGATTTACATAAATATCCAAGAGCTGGGTTACTAAAGAAACACATTGCCCTCTCCTAGGAAGTGACTGTCTACAGCAAGTATTATTTAGACTAATCTCTAGCTCTCTTATTATATATGGTGTCCTAATATCTCAAATGGAAATGGAAATGTTCTATTAATTATCAAAATACATGCCACTCATAATCCAGGATTTTTTTCCTGGTTTACTTGGGGATGGAACACAGGGGCTTCACATTGTGAAAATATTTTTACTCTAAATTTTTAATTGTTCAAGGGTATTTTAAGTCTATACAGACATTTCAAAGCCTTGCCTTATGTAATTTGCCTTAAAAGTTTTCTATTAACTGCAGTGTGTTATATTATATTATCAGCAGTATGACATAGATGGCCTATTTCAATGAATTATTCATTTTATTGCACAGTATGCATCTTTGTGATGCCATTTTGGGGATGGCTTTCTCTTTAATAGTATGTATTAACATTAGATATAAGCTAATAAGGTAAAGATATTATAATTCCTTTAAAATGTAATTCTACTTTACTGTTTGACTCATGGACTGGATATTGTAAGACTTCTCATCCTAGACTAAACTCTAAATGGAGAAATAAACTTTAATCTATTATAAACACGGCAGACAATGCTTATCTCCTTTTGTGGACAAAAGTAGTCACATTACTCGTGTCGGCACTTAATTTATCTACTCTATACAGCACCGTAATATTGAAGCGGCAGGGTGACTTTCTTGCCTCTTTTCTCCATGAACAAAATAACAGAAATTCAATATTCATATGTAGCAAAGGTGTGTGTTTTATAGTAGTTTCAAGAATTTTAGGACATTGGACATGAAATAGTAGGAGATACAGAATCAGTTACAAACATTATGGTATCTTTGCCATCTTTAATTTTCTTTTCAATTCTATAAAATAATTATTATGATTAACAGACACATTTTTACGGCCTATAATACAATGATAAACTCTATCTAGCTACTTCAAATTGTGTGCTCACATACACACACACACAAACTTCAAACTGAATTTCATGGGAATCTTCAGATTTTATGCCTATGTCATGATAGGCTATATTATATTAAGAGACGGGGATAGAGATTGTGGAGTTAGACACTTATGGCTTCTAATACGGACTTTCACATTTATAAGCTACCTATTTTTTTCACCGATTATGCAGCCTATAGAGGCTCAGTTCTTCATGTGAACGTTGGGATACTGTTAAGGCAATACTTTCAGAATTTATGAAACAAAGTGCCTGTAACATAGTACATTCTCAGTAAATGGTATTACCATGGGCATAGCTATGGATTTCCTTGTCTCTTCAATGACAGCGTATGTAATCTGAAGACAAAAGCCATTTTTACAATTCTTTGAATATTTCCTAAATGTCTAGATAGTACCATGCTATGTATGTAATATTAATAAAGACTTCCTCAATGAACAACTGTACCCAAACATAAAAAGAGAAATTAAGTACTAAACCATAAGGTTTATATATATATAACTATATATATATAAGTATATATAACTATATATAAGTATATATATGATATATATATCATATACACACACACACACACACACACACACACACACACACACATACACACATAAAAGCCCAGCTTTAAAGAATTAGATCTGACTGGACTGGTGTAGTCAGGGAAAGATCAATGATAGACAGGGTACCAGAATTGCGAAGTAAAAGCATTTTGCATTTTCTAGATAGAACAAGACTGAATAAATAAAATCACACAGTAGTCTCAGCAGAATATATTTCAGAAGTATGTTTTGACCTAACTGAAGTAGTTATAAAATAAAATTATTTAATTTTGTAATTTATTTGTGTACATTTCTTTATTAAACTATATTTAGACATTTCTTCTTTAGAAAGCAAAAAATGGAGAAATGATACTATTAATAATTATAACATATTAACATTTTAAGTGATAGTTTATTTATGTATTTTGGCATCATGTATTATTTTAGAGCACTTGCTTATTTAGTAATATCAATACAATTAAGAAATACCAAAAGTTAGTCATAGGGTAATTTGTTCTCAATGGATGAAGAATAAAATGGTAACTTAACATTTGAAAATTTTCATACTAACCTTTTATGCTGAGGCTTTAGTGACTTCTTCAAGGGTTATTAGCAAACAGATTTTGTTCAGGGATTTACCCAATAATTCCTCAGCTTCAGCAAAATAAATGTATTACGTGTGGCAAAGTGCTAAGTACTTAAAGCACACATGGTGAACAATTTAGTGAGAAAGATGCACAACAAATTTCATAGACATTTAAGAAACTTAAAATGTGAAAAGTACTCAGTGAAAAAATATGACATTCTGAGAGGATTAATAGTGGTTTTAAACTTAAATGGGAGTGATCATGAAAGGCTGCTCTATTTTTAATCTGATAATTGAAAAACAGGATGAATTAAACTGGAAGGGGTAGGAAGGTTTAGTTATTGTAATTCTATGTGTAAAAATCTCTGAATAAGTGGGGCATGGTGGCGCACGCTTGTAATCCCAGCATTTGGGAGGCTGAAACTGGAGGATCGCAGGTTTGAGGCCAGCCTCGGCTACCTAGTGAGGCCCTCTGCAACTTAGTGAGACCCTGTTTCAAAATAAAGAATTAAAAAATAGGGCTGAGGCTGTAGCTCAGAGGTAGAATGCCCCTGGGTTAAATCCTCAGTACCGCAAAAAAAAGAAAAAAAATAAATAAAAATAAAAATCCCTGAATAACAGAGTACCCAGATATTTGGTAAAACTTTACTCTAGGTGTTTCTGCCAGGCATTCATTTGACATTTGCACCGAAAAACTGAGTAGAGCACACATCCTGTCTAACGTGGGTGGGCCTCATCCTATCTGCTGAAGGTCTGAGTAGGATAATTGGTTGATTCTCTCCCAAATAAGACAGAATTCCTCTTGCTGTGTGTCTTTAAGCTGGGATGTTGCTTTTCCCCTGCCTTTGGACTCAGACTTAGACATCTGCTCTTTCTGGGTCTGTAGCTTGCCAGTCTTCTGGTTAGATTGCCATTATCAGTTATCCCGCTGGGTCTCTAGCTTGCCAACTTCAAGATCTTGGGACCAGCCAGCTTTCAAAATTGCATGAGCTGATTTCTTATTTTTACACACACACACACACACACACACACACACACACACACACACACACACACAGTATATATTGGCTCTTTTCTTCAGAGAACCCTAACAAAGGGCAGAAAATTTCAGAACGGTGGCTAGGCATGCACAAAAATTCTGAGCACGAAAGAGGTTATAGCTCTTATGAAATAAAATAAAAACTACAAAGCTTAAATAGAAGACAAGCAATTTAAGACGAGACTGAAAAGATAAGAGAGGAGCCCTATTTAGAATGCAGGGGGATAATAGCACAGTTATAAACTTACCTTCAGAATAATGGAAAACCACTGGATAGTTTTAAGAAGCAGGGGAGTCATTTCCTCTATCTTAAAAGTCATCCGGGCTCAATGTATAGATACATGTATGTAATATGTGAAGGGTTGTTCAAATAGGAGATGGAGAGATGAGAGACTACTGCGCTCACAGAAACAAAATACGAAAGTGGCATGGACCAGGGTGGTGGCAGTGGTACCTCCAATGCCTATTTTGCAGGGCTGATCTGCAAGACAAGTGATAGATTGGCTTTAGGGGCATAAAAGAAAGGTCAGCGGCGAGCAGGTCTTCCAAGTGGATAACAGAACAACTGTGTAGGCCTGGGTTGTTTAATGAGAAGGGGGAGGATGAAGGGCAAAGAGTTAAAGGCAAATGAAGACTTTGGCTTCTGATATGCTAACTTTGAAGTCTTTGAGTTCATGGAGTGGAAATGTGAAAGAAGCAGTGGTCATACTGGTCTGGAACTCAGAACAAAGACCTGAGATGGAGTGTCAGTTTGAAAGTTAACAGAGATAGATGGCATTTAAACTGCCTAAGGCAAGAGGTGCTTCTTTGGCGAAAGAAGGACAACGACAGAACCTGAGTATTATTACAGTCTGGTAACTAAGGAGAAGAGGATAAACTAGCAAAAGATATAGAGAAGCATTATGTAGCAAATAAAGTTATCTTTTAGAAAGTAGTATTGTTTTCTTTTACCACAAAGTGTCATTGGAACATCTCAAATTCTTTTGGAATAAGGAAGTTTATTTACAGAAAACTTAAATATGGCCAATATTCCTCTCATCTATTATTCCTGAGAACAAAATTTTATATAGACTTTATAAATTATTCACAGAGAAACCTGAACTTTCATTATACATACATAACAAGCAATAAAAGTATCAGCTAACACATGAATGCTCATAAATTTTCTATAAATGAGACTAACTCCAGTGGTGGAAAAAATAAAAGGTAATTTTCCTTTATCCACAGATATTACTCTATTCAACTTTTATACTAGTGATATTTTCTTAAATAGAATTAAACCTTGATTCGCATGTTAAAAACTCTTAAAGATGACATTAAAATTGTTTCAGGATTTATAGAAATATTTTCTGAAGTAAAAAAAAACTATTGTAAAACATTAGCAAAACAGGCAAATAGAGGTTGGGTAAGAAAATCGGAACTTATAATTCTTTAATGATTTTTTAAATTGCAAAGATCTATCCAATACCACACATACACAAACATATGCACATATATATTATAAGGGCACATAACATATACATATATGCATCATAAACATAATATATATGTATGTATATATGTATGTATGTGTGTGTGTGTGTGTGTATATACATAACCAGTAAATGATACTTAATTGATAATGGAAAGGTACTATGCCACTTTTAATCTATTCAAAAAAATTGAAAAAATGAATAAAGACTATAACTCAGACTCAGAAATCGAGATTTCAAACTCCCTAAAATAGGCATGTATAGCCTAGATTCTTATCATAATACAGAGAAGTAACTGGGAGTCTGAGCTAGATTTAGGCAGAAGAGGAGGTACTCCCTGATGGGCCATCTCTTTTCCACTTTCATCCTCCTAACTTCCAAAAACAATTGTGGAGCCACTGGTGAGTATGAGCACTATCCTGGCAGAACCTTGACATCCAATAAGAATCTTAGAACATAACTCTCACCATAGAAGATCTGAAATTGCCACAGCTGGGGTTCTCTAAAAAACAAAGACCTATTTCCTATGGAAAACAAGAAACAGGTATGAGGCAATAGCAGTGAATTTCCCAAAGGAATATACTTAATTCATCAAGGAATGCTGTGGAAGCAACAGTTCTTTTGTGAAGTTTTGCTGAGATCACTGACTGAGACTATCTGAGCTTCATGTAATCCCATGCCTTCCCTAGGTGAAGTGAGATGGAGGTCCCAGGTGTTTGAGAGGTTGGCGGGTACAATCATTAAGTGGCTTATTTAGGGAGGTTACTCATGTATGTGAAAAAGATAGTGGAAATTTGAAATAGATTAATTACTGTAGTAAGCAGAACAATGCACTACCTCTCCTCTACAAAAAAAGAATAAAAACTGTCCATATCCCAATCCCTGGAAACTGTGAATATGTTAAAGTATATAGCAAAGAGGAATTAAGGTTGCTGATGGAATTCAAATTGTCAATCAGCTGGGCTTAAGATAGAATGTTCTGGCTTATCAGGGTAGGTTCAAAGTACTCAATGTTTCTGGAAAGTAGAAGCAGAGGAAGGAGACAGTCAAAAGAAGATATGGATGAAAGGAGAAGAGAGATGCAATGTTGCTTGCTTTGAGTATGGAAAAGCATAGGCCATTAGGCAAAACATAAGGAAGGCTACAGAAGTTGGGAAGGGTAAGGAATGGCTTTTCTTCTCAAGCCTCTGGAAAGACAGGCAGCCCTGCTGACTCCTTGATTTTAATCCAGTGAGATCCACACATGATTTCTGATGTACAAATCTGTAAGAGGATTTGTATTGCTTTAAATCCCTACATTTGTGATAATCTGTTACGACAGGAATGGAAAACTAATACAATCATTAATTGAAGGTGACACATGATAGCCAAAGAACTTCCTTTCGATCAATAATCGAAAAGAAACCCATCTCTACAAAAAACAAAGGTTAAAAAATCCTTAGGATTAGATACAGAACTTAATTATAAGAGCAAGGGCTCTGGGTACAGTTGAATGCACCTGCAAAGTCAGCTACATCAAAAGAAGGACCTAAATTGGGAAGATGTAGGAACGCAGAGATTTAGGAAAAGAACATCCTAATATGATATGCTAGAAAATCTTGATGACCAGGTTCTGCTGGACTTTTGCCTGCAAAAGTCTTCTCCCTGTTAGAGACAAGTGCTTCCAGCTTCCCCTGGATTGAAAACAAGATGGATTACTCTTCCCTGTAAGACAATGAGCCCCACACCAGATCCTTCACCACCTCCTATCCTGGTCAGCAGGTCAATAACTAGGGGAAAGTCAAAATTGGCTGGAGAAGCACTGAGCTTGCAAAGGGAAGAAAGGGACGATGTCCCAAAGGACAAACAGGACCTAGCCAGCATGTGTCAGGAGAATAACTCTGGAACCAGTTCTGAGCATACCAGGTCAACAGGAAATGGAACATGAAGTTGAGTGATTTCACTGACTCACTGACTCAGTGCCAAGCTAGACAATACAATACACCTTACCCTTAGAATCTATCCCCAACTCATGTACTAGTAGCCAAACCAGTAACCAAGCTTAAGTTACAACATTCTCTATCCACAAAGGTGCTAAAATTTCCAGAAAGAAAGGAGATTACACTCTGAAGGAGGGGGAGTTAGCCAATTAGAATCCACAGGAGTAGAAAGAATATGCAGATGATAGACTTTCAGGGTGTTTGAGTAAGATGGGTGTTTGAGTAAGATGGGAAGGGACACAAAGTTGAATAAGAGATAGTTGTTGGTTGTTTTTTGTTTTTGTTTTTTTTTTTTTTAATGTGGCAGTACCACCTCAGGATACAGGATTTAATAACATCCTGAGGACCCTAGGAAACTGCGAAATAATATGGCTACAACTAGCAAACTTTGGTTATAAATAACATCCCTTACTAGTCGGAACAGAAATGCCAGAAATAGCATGGGATATAGTAGAAAAAGGGATTGAAAAAATGGAAAAAACTAGGAATTTTATTCCTAGTAAGGATCTGTACTATTATAGTCATTTTTTGATTACTGATTTAAGTATTAGTCTGCTAAGATTACCATAACTAAATGCCACAGAGTGGTGGTTTAAATAATGGAAATTTATTCTCCACAATTCTGGAGATTGGAAGTCCAAGCTCAAGGTGTCAGCAGGATTGGTTTCTCCAAAAGCCTCCCCTTTCAATCACCTGTCTTCTCTCTGTACACATATGGCCTTTCCTCTGTGTGCACACTATCTTGATGGCTCTTCATCTTATAAGGACATCGGTCCTATTAGATTAAGTCCACACCCTATGCTCTCATTTAACCTTAGATATTTCCTTAGAAGCTCTATGTCCAAATATAGTTACATTGGGAGTTGGGGGGGGGGTGAGGCATAATTCAGGCCATGATGACCCCTTTGGAAATAAAACATGAGATTGGCATGATGTAGAAATACAGTATCTGACAATGGAGCATTCTTCAATTTTGTCAAAGCAACTGGTTATTGACAGGGTGAAGTTTGAATGTTGTTTCCTTATCACCAGGCTCCCTAGAAAATGGAGTTAATCAGAACAAAAGTATACTACTGTCATAACAATGACTTAGGGATATTTTTTAAAGATTAAGAGAAGTGGTAGTTTGCATACACATATTCCTTCAGGAATAAAACTTACCAGCTGACTATGTGTGCCTTAGTGACAGGGGGCTCCACATTGCTGAGGCCAGGACTGACATCAGGAGCTAATACAGAACTGGATTCCCTGGTAGCAGAGAGAATTCTAGGATCCCTGAGTAACAGAGGCCACCTGAGGTTCTAAACTCAAAGAAAAAAACTGGCAAAATTATCATAAGAAGCTATGCAGTTGAGCCGGGCGTGGTGGCG